>WAAE01006687.1:0-13305 GCA_013400495.1 Nicator chloris | reverse complement strand
CCCCTTGGAAATGGGAGTTTTTCCCCTTGGAAATGGGAGTTTTTCCCCTTGGAAATGGGAGTTTTTCCCCTTGGAAATGGGAGTTTTCTCCCCGGAAATGGGAGTTTTTCCCCTTGGAAATGGGATATTTTCCCCCCTAGAAATAGGATTTCTTTTCCCCTTGGAAATGTTTTTTTGGGATCTCATTCCCATAAATCCACGTGAGGCTGGAGTTTTGTTGGGATCTCATTCCCATAAATCCACGTGAGGCTGGAGTTTTGTTGGGATCTCATTCCCATAAATCCTCATGGAGCTGGAGTTTTGCTGGGATCTCATTCCCATAAATCCACGTGGGGCTGGAGTTTTTTGTTGGGATCTCATTCCCATAAATCCACGTGGGGCTGGAGTTTTTTGTTGGGATCTCATTCCCATAAATCCACGTGAACCTGGAGTTTTTCTGGGATCTCATTCCCATAAATCCACGTGAGGCTGGAGTTTTGTTGGGATCTCATTCCCATAAATCCACGTGAACCTGGAGTTTTGTTGGGATCTCATTCCCATAAATCCACGTGAGGCTGGAGTTTTCCTGGGATCTCATTCCCCAGTGGAATGTGGGTCACGCCAGGATGGAGCAGCCTGGTGGCAGCCTTGGGGCTGATCCAGGAGAATTTGGGAATTCCGTGGTGAAATCCCACTGGGAGGTGTAAACCTGGACCCCCCTGCAGGTGGATTTTTAAATGGGATTTAAAATCCATTAAAATCCCGTGGATTTAATTTAATTGGATGGACATCCCAAAAATGTCCAGGTGAAGACACCAGGGGAAGCTCCTGGTGCTGTTTGTCCAGCAGCACAAGGAAAATTTGGGAATTCAGCTGCTAAAATCCCACTAAAAGATACAAACCCAGAGTTTCCAGGGGTGTTCTTGTGGGAATTTTGAGAGGGCAAGGTGGGAGGAGCCCAAGTGAGGAAAAGAGAGCTCCGGGAGTTGTTTGTCCAGCAGCACAAGGAAAGTTTGGGAATTCAGCTGCCAAAACCCCACTGGGAGGTGTAAAACAGAACCCTTGGAGGGGGGGTTGTGGGATTTTGGGGGAAAACCCAAAAAAAGTCCAGGTGAGGAAAGGAAGGGGAAGCTCCTGGTGCTGTTTGTCCAGCAGCACAAGGAAAATTTGGGAATTCAGCTGCTAATATCCCACTAAAAGATACAAACCCAGAGTTTCCAGGGGTGTTCTTGTGGGATTTTGGAGGGAAATCCCAAAAAACATCTGGGTGAGGAAAGGAAGGGGAAGCTCCTGGTGCTGTTTGTCCAGCAGCACAAGGAAAATTTGGGAATTCAGCTGCTAAAATCCCACTGCAAGATAAAAACCCAGAGTTTCCAGGGGCGTTCTTGTGGGAATTTTGAGAGGGAAAGGTGGGAGGAGCCCAGGGAAGGAAGGGAAGGGAAAACTCTTGGAGTTGTTTGTCCCTCAGCACAAGGAGAGTTTGGGAATTCAGCTGCTAAAATCCCACCAAAAGTTACAAACTCAGAGTTTTTAGGGGTGTTCTTGTGGGGTTTTGGAGGGAGATCCCAAAAAAAGTCCGGGTGAGGACAGGAAGGGAATGCTCCTGGAGATGTTTGTCCATCAGCACCGAGGGGAATTTGGGAATTCAGCAAATCCCACTGAAATCCCACTAAAAGATCCCAACCCAGAGTTTTCAGGGGTGTTCTCGTGGGAACTCTGAGGGGCAGAGCTGGGAGCAGGAGCCAGGCGAGGACAGGACGGGCTTTGGGGTTGCCGAGGAGCCTTTCCCAAACTTGTTGGGGATCCCAAAATCCCGATTTTGTGGTGAAGTGAAAACCGGGAAGGATTTTCAGCCTCCCCATGAGCACATTCCAGTGGTGTGGGAGGAACAAACTTTATTTTGGGGGGGTTCAACTCACACTTGGGGGAGCCAGAGTTGATCTTTGATGATTTCTTGCTGGTAAATTTCCTTTTTTTTCCTGCCACATCCCACTCTCAGCAAAGCTCCAAAATGTCGAGTGGGGTTTTTTTTTTAGGATGAGCTGGAAGCCTGGAAATGAATCACAAAGGGTTTTTAAATGATATTAAAGTGTGAGTGAGAGACTCTGGAGTTTGTGTGTGACACTCTGAGGGAATTATTTCAACGTTTTGTTACTATAAAATATAAATCGTGCCGGGGCAGGGATGAGCAGTGCAAAAAAATCCCGAATTCTTCTGTAAAAACCCCTAAATTTGCTCGTTTTCCCCATTTTCCCCACTGCAAAAATCTCATTTAAGAGGCCAGGCATAAAAACTTGTTAATTTTTGCCAAATTCGTGCTGAAATTGAGATTTTTTTCCTGCCGGGAAATGTCCAGGTGGGAATTCCAAGGTGGCTTTGGGGCAGGATATTCACGCTTCATTTACTCCTCTGCATATCCAAGGACACTGAGACACCTCCGGGGCCTCTTTGGGCGGAAAAATGCTAATTTTGGGCAAGAGATCTTGATGACAGATTTCCTTTTTGAGGCTTCCACCTTTTCTGGAGCTCGGGGTCAATGATGCTTAATGGGAAGTGCCATAATTGAAATAAAACCTGAATAAAATCTTAACGCAGCTTTAATTTTCTTCAAGATACATCAGCAGGGAGGGGTGAGAGTAAGAGGTTTTAAAGGAAAAAAGGGATTTTGGCACCTATTTGGACAACTTTACAAATTTAAAGGGTCAAAAGACCTCTTGACGTGGTCGTGAAAAGCTGTTTTGGTCTAAAAATGATCAAATAATGATTTTTAAAAAGTGATTAAAGGAAAATGTGAGCCAGGGAACCACCTGGGGGTGTTTTAATCTTATTTTCAGGGGGTTATTTTGCATTAAAAGATGCAGGAATAGATTGGAATACCTGGAATTTCCTAATTCAGCCACAGCTTTTTGATTTTTAGATATTTCACGTGGTGGGAAGGGCCTGAAGTTGTGATTTGAGGGTAAAGAACTAAAAGTCATTTTAAGATTTTTTTTTTTCTACTTCGAGAAAAACGTGGAGTTTGTGGCTCTAAAATCTCAAACTCCTTTAGATGCAATAAAAACTCCCTCATTTATTGCAAAATCCGAGGCATTTTAATGCTGAATTCCCAAATGGAAACCTCTGGAACGTGTTTTTTCATGGAGATAATGCTTGAAAAAAATCCAGGAACGGCTGGATGGAAAGGCTTTGTGTCTCCCAAAAATCTGGACACAGCCAGATCCTTCCTCTCGAAAAAGGGGAAGAGCCTGAGGGTTCCTTCCTCGTGGCTTTTCTGCTTTAGTGGCAGGATTTTGTAGCTGGTTTTTTCTGGGATTTGGGAATCTGATTTTCCAGGAGCCTGTGGAACACTTGGAGGGAAATTCCCAGCTCCAGACAGGGGGGAAAAAAAGGGGAAAAAAAAAAAAAAGAAGAAGAAAAAAAGGAAAATAAAAAAGTGCTGCCTGCTGAGTCAGCAAAATACCCACCCTGGGTTATTATTTTTTTGGGAATGGCCAAAAATCCAGCTGGAAAAGCAGCGGGATGAAGTGGGAGCTGCATCCTCGGGCTGGCCTGCGGAATAGGCTCTGGAATTCCGGGATTTGCGGGATTTATCCCCTCTCCAGGCTGTTCTGGCTCTGCCGAGGCTCTCCTGGACCTCTCCTTGATCCATTTAGGAACTGAAGAAAAAGCTGGAAAAAAAAAGGGTCAGATGAGGTGGGAACACAGCGCCGGAATTCCAGAATTTGCAGGATTCATCCAGGGTTCTGTGTCCCTGTCCAGGCTCTCTGGAATGGAAGGAGAAGCTGTTCCGTGGGAATTGGGGGCTGGCAGTGACAGCAGAGTTCTGATTCCCCCGTTTTCCACAGGAATTGGGAATGCTGCTCCCAAACACCCTCCTGGGGAAAAAAAAAAAGCGGAAGAAAAAGCTGGTAAATGGGATTTCTCCTCCCCGGTTCCCTTTCAGGATTTATTTTCCTGATGATTTGAGGCTCTGCTGAGCTGCTCAGGTGAGTCCCGAGGTTTGGGAATGGGAATGGGAATAGGAATAGGGTCGTTAGCAGCACTCAGCGCTTTATTTTGCTTTTATTTTGCGTTTATTTTGCATTTCCATGGGCTCAGGCAGCCCCGGCACTGGCACTTCCCATGGAAATGCAAAAGGGCCGGGATGTGCCTGCTAGGACTCTGGAAGATAAAACTTCCCCATTTATAAACAGATTTCCAGGGTTTTTGTGGGGTTTTTTTGCACCTAAAGCAGCCGGGATGCACAAAGGAAGACGGGATTGGGGGCTGAGAGAAATAATTGAAATAATTCCCTTCAGATGTGTTTTTCCACCGTTTGGGAATGGCTGGGCCTGTTCCAGGCACCTGTGCTTCCAACTGGGAGAGTTTCTTGAGGCTTTTTTATTGCAATATTGCGGATTTATTGAGCTGTTTATGGAATCGTGGAATATCCCGATAAAGGGACCCTCAAAGATCGAGTCCAATTCCTGCACAGGACACCCCCAAAAATGTCATTTTAGCCCTCACTTGGGTGTTTTCCCGGTGCAGTCTGTGGTTTTTCCCTGCTGGTTCTCTCTTCAGAATTAACATGACCTGGGGATTTCAGAGTTTCAGTGGGAAAATACCTTCAGACCCTCATCTTTTCCTGGAATCCTCAATTTTCCTGAAACCCTCAGCTTTTTCCTCACACCCTCAGCTGTTCCTCACATCCTCATCTTTTCCTGAAACCCTCAGTTTTCCTCACATCCTCAGTCAGTTTTTCCTTAATTTTTCCCTCACACCCTCAGTTTCCCCCCAGCTTTTCCTCACACCCTCAGCTTTTCCTCAAATCCTCACTTTTCCCCTCACATCCTCAGCTTTTCCTGAAATCCTGTTTTCCCTGAACTCCTCAGTCAGTTTTTCCCGTTTTTCCTCACACCCTCTGCTTTTCCTGAAATCCTCAGTTTCCCTCACATCCACAGCCAGTTTTCCCTCAATTTTTCCCTCACACCCTCAGTTTTTCCTCAATTTTTTCCTCACACCCTCAGTTTCTCCCCAGCTTTTCCTGACACCCTTAGTTTTCCCTCACACTCCTGAGTCAGTTTTCCCCCAGTTTTTCCCTCACACCCTCAGTTTTTTCCTCAGCTTTTCCTCCCACCCTCATTTTTCCTCCAATCTTGTTTCCCTCACATTCTCACCTTCCCCTGAAATCCTGTTTTCCCTCAGTTTTTCCCCACTTTTCCCTCAGTTTTTCCCCAGCTTTTCCTGAAGCCCTCAGTTTTCCCTCACACCCCTCAGTCAGTTTTTCCCTCACACCCTCAGCTTTTCCCTCATTTTTCCTCCCACCCTCATTTTTCCTCCAATCTTGTTTCCCTCACATCCTCACCTTCCCCTGAAATCCTGTTTTCCCTCAGTTTTTCCCCACTTTTCCCTCAGTTTTTCCTCAGCTTCTCCTTCGGCCCAGCCCCGCTCCCCCGAGCCCAACCCAGGCCGGGCCCGAGGCCTCCCCAAGCCGAGCCCGAATCTCTCTATTTTTAGTGCCGATAACACCAAAAAATGCGGTTTTTCTTCAGAAGCTCGGTGTGAAGTTGCTCCCACACACTCACCAGCTTCCTCCACCCACTCTTTTGTCTGCAAATTGTGCTCTTTTTTCTTCAGAGTTCGAGCTTTTATGTCGGAGACTTTGCAAACCTTTGATGGCTCGGGATCGTTCTGCAGATATTCCCCAGGTTTGGGGCTTGATAAGCATCAAAAATCGCTTTGAAACTTTTGTTTCCTTTTTACGTCTTAATCAGGGCCTGCATCTCTCCTTTGGCAGCGTGACTGGAATTTGTTCTGTGGAAAAAATCGGCCTTGATAAAATTAAATTCACCTTTAAAACAACAGAAAAGGTTCGGATGTTTGGGGATTAAAAATACCCAAATGCTGCTTTGGGATTAGAAATTTAAAAGGGGAGGAGGGGAAGCGTTTTAAGAGCGTTTTTGGGGCAGTATTTCAGAGCTGCTGTTTGTACTAAATGGCCAAGGAGGGGTTTGCTTTTTATTGAAATAATGGTTTTGAAAGTTGTGGGTCCCTCGAGGGTGGCAGTGAAAGGTTCAAAGCCACAGCAGCCGCTGATGCTGCAGAGTGAAGTGGTTTTCGCAGCAAACAGCTTTGATAATTCGGAATAAACCCCTCTGTGGGCTTGGTTTGGGGTGGCACCTGTTGATAAAAAAAGGGATTTTTTGTTACACATGATATCCCTTCAGCGAGAAGAGGTGAAATATCAGCAGGGATCTTTTGCCATTCGGTAAATGCAGGGGGGGAGGAAAGGTGAAATTTCCTTTTCCTGGCAAGTTTTGTGCTTTCCTGGCTTTGCAGTGGGATTCCTAAATTCCTCCTGCAGCTTCCTAGGGATGCTCAATGCGGTCAGGAAATAATCGGGTGTTTTCTACATGGAACAGGGAATTTTCTGAGCTCCTGGATAATTCATCCCACTCAGAGGAAAAGCTAAACTGGGATTCATCCTTCCCATGGCTTCCTGGGTGTGGGATTGGGAATTCCGGCTGGCCAAAACCAGTTTGTTTCATAATTTTTCCATTGTTTTAATTAAGTTTGTAGTCAAACTGGTTATTTTTCCTTTCTTTCCCTTTCAGTGTGGCACTTCACAAAGATTCTCTATTGTTATTAATAATTACTGTTAATTATTCAGGCGCTGGTTGGTTCATCTCCTGCCCAGTTAAAATTCATTCCAAAGGGGGGAAAATTCTGGTGGAACGGAAATGGTGACACAGGAATCTCTGGAAGAGAGGAGAATTGGGTGGGATTTGGGGAAGGAATTCCTGGCTGGGATGGAATTCCCTGGGAAGCTGTGGCTGCTCCATCCCTGGAAGTGTCCCAGGCCAGGCTGGACCACTCTGGGATCACAGAAGGTGTCCCTGGGTGGGATTTGGTGTCCCTTCCATCCCATTCTGGGGTCTCTCTGTCCTTAATTCTCCTTCCTTCTGATCCCAGGTTTAGCTCCAGGTTTAGCTCCAGGTCTAGCTCAGGAATTCCCAGGGTATTCCTGATGAGATCAGCCCAGCCCAAAAAACCTTGGGCTTGCTGTTGCCATCCCGAGCTCCCAAACTGGAATTGTCCCGGTGGGAAGGATGGGGAAAAAAAAAAAAAAACCAAAAAAGGAAATGTGAGGGGTCGATTGCCTTGTGTCCATGAGGGACCACGTGGCGCTTCCTGCAGGAGGAAGTGGCAGCGTCCCGGGCAAATTCCAGCTTGGAAAACCACGGGGGGTGGGGGAAAAGTGGATGGGCAAACTGATATTGTGGGAATTAAGGAGCTAGGGGAAGGGAGAGAGAGATAAAGGAGGAATTCCTCAAATCCCTCAAAATCCGGGATGCCCTTGGTGTTCCCGGTCTGGTTTAGTGCTGCGAGGTGAGAAGGGCTCTGCTAAAATTCGCTGAAATTCCTCAGGCGAGGCTCTTCTTGGGATGTGCCTCTGGAATATGCGAGGATGGGCTGGGGGAGGTTTGGGGTGTCTTGGGGTGGCTGTGCCCCGTGTTTGTGGGAGCAGAGCAGAGTTTGGGGGCCGCCAGAAACCCAGGAGAAACAGCTGAGGTGGTCTGTGGTGGGTGGAGAATCTTCCTTGGATTCCTGGATTTCCGCTCCTCGGGAATCTGCGGCAGGTGCTGAGCCCTGGTGTTTGTGGGGCCGTCCGTGCTCCCAAAAATCCAGGAGGAAGGGTTGTGGTGATCTCTGGTGGATGGAGAGTATCCCTTGCCTGGATTTCCATTCCCTGGGAATCTGCTGCTGAGAATTCTCCTGCTCCCTGCCGTTTGTCCCTCCCTTTCCCAACCCCACCCACCCTCAGCTCCTCCTGGAAAACACCCCTGGGGCTTTCCCCCAGCCTCACAAACCCCGAACCTGCCTGGATTGCAGCAGTGATTTCTTGATCACAGCGGTGATTTCTTGATTCCAGCAGTAATTTCTTGATTCCAGTGGTGATTTCTTGATTCCAGCAGTAATTTCTTGATTCCAGCGGTGATTTCTTGATCCCAGCCATGATTTCTGGATCCCAGCCATGATTTCTCGATCCCAGCCGTGATTTCTGGATCCCAGTCATGACATTTTGATCCCAGCCATGACATTTTGATCCCAGCCATGATTTCCTGATCCCAGCTGTGACATTTTGATCCCAGCAATGATTTCTCGATCCCAGCCATAATTTCCCTATCACAGCCATGATTTCTCGATCCCAGCCATGATTTCTGGATCCCAGCCATGATTTCCCGATCCCAGCCATGATTNCTCTCCCCTTTGTCTCTTGCAGATAAAATGCTCGAGGGCTCCGCTTGCTGCCGAAGATCCCTCCCCGCCCTGCCCCTGCCGTGATCCCGACCCCTCCCCAGCCCCGCCAGGACCCCCCGGAGGCCGCCGGGCTCCGATGGAAGAGGCTCCGGGCCGGAGCAGCCGCCGGCAGCCGCAGCCCCGCGGGACCGAGGGCGCCCCATGAGCCCCCCCAGATGAGCCAGGCAGCCAAGGGGGAGCCCCCCGGGGCCGGCATGGCGCAGGAGGGGCCGCCCGCCTTCTACCCCAGCAGCCAGGAGCTCGACCTGTCCACCAAGGTGTACAAGAGGGAGTCAGGGAGCCCCTTCTCGGTGCTGGTGGACAGCAAAGCGAGCAAAGGCCACCTCCATGAGAGGGAGGAGCAGCCGTTTTTCAGGGAGAGCAGAGCGGTAGGAGAGGTCCGGGCTGTGAAAGAAGACAGGGAAAACTCTGACGACTCTGAGGAGGAGGAGGACGAGGAGGAAGATGAAGTGACTTACAAAAGGGAGCAGATTATAGTGGAGGTAAACCTTAACAACCAAACCTTAAATGTGTCCAAAGGGGAGAAGGGTGTCCCCTCCCAGTCCAAAGAGACTGCTGTCCTTAAGAGCAGCAGTGAGGAAGAGGAGGGTGACAGTGGGGAAGAGGCCACAGAAGACAGCAATGATTATGAGGAGAATGAGAGGCAGAAGAAAAAGGAGAAAAGAGTGGAGAAGGTTAGTGTTGGCCAGAGGAGAAGCAGGAGAGCCGCCGCGGCCGCCGCCGCCTCGCCGGCGCCCCGAGCGACGCGCGGGCGCAGGAAGAGCGCGGAGCCCCCCAAGCGTAAGAAGAAAGCTGCAAAGGAGCCCAAGGCACCTGTGCAGAAATCCAAGTGTGAAGAGAAGGAGACCCTGACCTGTGAGAAGTGCCCCAGGGTGTTTAACACACGCTGGTACCTGGAGAAGCACATGAACGTCACCCACAGGCGGATGCAGATCTGCGACAAATGTGGGAAGAAATTTGTGCTAGAGAGTGAGCTGTCCCTCCACCAGCAAACTGACTGTGAAAAAAACATCCAGGTAGGTCTGCTCGCCTGGCTTGCCAGGTCCCCACGCCTCCTGGCGTGCCCTGGATCCGGCTGGTGGATGCTTCACAGGGGGAAAAAAATCTCCTTTTGCACGGCCCCAGGTGCTGAGCCGGGCCCGAGCTCTGCCTTATCCCGCGTTTTGGGGTCTCCCAAAAGGAGGGAATGGCAGGGAAAGGAGTGCTCGGCTGCTCTGAGCAGTTACTCCAGGAGTAAAGTGTGAGTTGGGAGCACGAAGCTCCTTTAGCCGGGCCAGAATCTGGAGTAAACGGTCCCAAAAATCTGTGGTAAAGATTTTGTGGAGTTGAGAAGTTCTGTGGTAAATCCTTCTCCTCCTCCTGCTGCTGAGCACCCACAGCTCTCGCTGAGTTTAGAATTCCTGGGAATTGGGGTTTCAGTGTCTGGAAATGCAGTCCCCCAGCGTGGCCAGGTGAGCTTTCCAGGGGAGACAGAACTCCAGGAATTCCCTGAAATGGGAAATCCGTGAGATCCCAGAGAGGCAGGATCTGAGCTGGGCTTAAAACGGGATTTAAACCCCGCTGAGACAAAGGGAATCCCCAGAGTGTTTCCAAAGGGTTGGAATTCAGCACCTGCACCCCGAGCCTGCCAGGAAACCCCAGCAAATCTCCCTGGAGACACAAAAAAAAATCTCAGTTTTTCCCTCCCCAGCAGCTCTGATTTCCCCCAGGGATGGGAGGGACGGCTCTGCTGGGAGGTTTTGGGAGCTCCAGAGTTTCTGATCCCTCTGGGGTTTGTGCCTTTCCCGTGGGCAGCTCTGTGCCAGGGAGCTGGGGCACTGCTGCTCTCTCTGGCACCCCAAATCTGCTTCCCTTGGCCTTGTTTCCACACACCTCCTCCTGAAATCCTCCCAGCAGCAGCAGCAGCGGCTCCCGTTGGATTTTTTTGGGGCAGCTGGAATTTGCAGGGCAAGGAGGGTGGGGTTTTTTTTTGTGTGAGAGTTTGAGCACAATAATTGAACATTTTTCATTGTTTGTTTGCTTTCAATGCTGAACTGGGTCGATCCTCAGCTGCCACTGTGTGGGAGATGTGGAATATTTATTGCAATTTCTCTTTTCCAAATGCTTTTCCCAGCTCTGTGGAGCTCTGGGCCGGTTTTGGTGGGTTTTGGTTTTTTTTTTTCCTTATGTTTCAGCTCAAGGAAGGATTTGTTAATATAAATTTAATTTTTGCGGCTTTGGAAAGAAGTATTTTTAAAAGTTCAAGTGCAGCAGGGAACATTTAAATGGGAATTTAAGAGATGCCCCAGCATGCAGGGGGTTCGTTCACCCCCTAAATTTTAGCATAAAAGTTAAAGCATAAAATCTAAGCAGGAATTTAAAAACAAATTAAGGAATTAAAACAGGAATTAAAATTTAAGCAGGAATTCCTGAATATTTTGAACGCATCAAATGGAGAAATATCCTGTATCCATCCAGACACGTGTCCAAAAGTGATAGGAAAAGGAGAAATTGTAGAAATTATGGTTCAACTCCAGAGGAATCTGGTCCAGAAACTTCCCAGTGCCAGCAGCACTGGGAGTCACCTTCAGGTCCTCGATATCCAAGAACAAATCCAGCAATTCTTGCTCTGTCCTGACCTTTGGGATGTGTTTTGATTCCAATTTCCAGTAGGATTGAGGGAAAAATAAAATTTTTCCTTAACTCAGCGTTAAATGTGTCAAGGGGGAGCTTTGTCCTGGAATAAAAACGCTTTAATATTGGACTGAAATGGAAATCAAGGCAAATGAAAATCCCAGTTTTTCATCCCAGGGAGGGAATAAATCCGTTTTTCCAGGTAATTCCTGCTTTTTCCTCCGTCACAATCAGCACCTTCACCGAATTTCTGTTTTCACCTTGGGCTCTGTGTGGTTCCTCTCAGTGTCGGTGTTTTTAATCCTTAATTCAGTCCTAGACTTGACCCCTCCAAGGGCTCCTTTCGCTGTAAATCCAAGGATTTGGGATCATTCCGTGGGATTTCTTCACTCTCTAGGAATTTTTTTTTCCCCTTTCCCAAGAGGGGAATGAATCCCAGCAGGTGCTGTGGGGGCACAGCCTCCCCTGGGTGCCTGCACCAGAATTCCCAAACCTGCAGAGATTCCAGCCCCGTGGCAGCGGAGAAGAAACGGCCTAAACGAGCAGAATTGTTAATTAATTTGTTAATTAATCAGCACCCAGCCCTTCTGACTGATGGGGACGGGGTGGGAATCGATGGGCTGGGAAGTGGAGATATCCCAAAACCACCAAACATCCCAAAAAAACCCCAAAACAAGGCACAATTCCTCCCTGTGCCCTCGGAGGCGAAGATGGTTTTGGTTTCCTCACACTCCGCGATTTCCAGCCGGAATTTCCACATCGGACACGGATTTTTTTAATGAAGTTTTGAGGAAGAGCTGCTGGGAAAAGGAAGAGCTGCCTGAAATCCTCGGGAGGGGCTGATTTCCTGGGCATTCCACAGGAGTTTTGGGAAGGAATTCTCCCATTCCAGCGTCACTTTGGAACTCCAGTGGAAACTTTAATGAATGAAGAGAGCACAGCAGGAGGAGCTGACGCCTGGATTTGCTCCAGGAGCTGATCCCAGAGTGTCCAACGGGATGGGAGCTGCTTTCCCTGGAGATCCAGCAGGATGGGAGCGGCTTTCCCTGGAGATCCAGCAGGATGGGAGCGGCTTTCCCTGGAGATCCAGCAGGATGGGAGCGGCTTTCCCTGGAGATCCAGCAGGATGGGAGCGGCTTTCCCTGGAGATCCAGCAGGATGGGAGCGGCTTTCCCTGGAGATCCAGCAGGATGGGAGCGGCTTTCCCTGGAGATCCAGCAGGATGGGAGCGGCTTTCCCTGGAGATCCAGCAGGATGGGAGCGGCTTTCCCTGGAGATCCAGCAGGATGGGAGCGGCTTTCCCTGGAGATCCAGCAGGATGGGAGCGGCTTTCCCTGGAGATCCAGCAGGATGGGAGCGGCTTTCCCTGGAGATCCAGCAGGATGGGAGCGGCTTTCCCTGGAGATCCAGCAGGATGGGAGCGGCTTTCCCTGGAGATCCAGCAGGATGGGAGCGGCTTTCCCTGGAGATCCAGCAGGATGGGAGCGGCTTTCCCTGGAGATCCAGCAGGATGGGAGCGGCTTTCCCTGGAGATCCAGCAGGATGGGAGCGGCTTTCCCTGGAGATCCAGCAGGATGGGAGCGGCTTTCCCTGGAGATCCAGCAGGATGGGAGCGGCTTTCCCTGGAGATCCAGCAGGATGGGAGCGGCTTTCCCTGGAGATCCAGCAGGATGGGAGCGGCTTTCCCTGGAGATCCAGCAGGATGGGAGCGGCTTTCCCTGGAGATCCAGCAGGATGGGAGCGGCTTTCCCTGGAGATCCAGCAGGATGGGGGAGCCTGGACTGGCCACACCTGGATTTGGGGGGGCAGGAAGGGCTGGATGGAGTTTTGGGAATTTAATGGTGTGGGCCTCCTCCAGCTCTGTTGGCTTCTTCCCTCTCCAGGAGTTTGGATTTTCCCACTCCGAGTGTTTGGGTTCTTATCTCACCAAGGGTTTGGATCCTTCTCCCTGAAAATGTTTGGATTCTTTCTGCTCTGAGCATTTGGATCCTTCCCTCTTCAGGGTTTGGATTCTTTCTACTCCGAGGGTTCGGATTTTTTCTGCACCATGGGTTTGGATCCTTCTCTCTCCAGAGTTTGGATTCTTCCCACTCCACGGGTCTGGATTCTTTCTACTCCAAGGGTTTGGATCCTTCTCACTGAAAATGTTTGGATTTTTCCTCTCCAAGGGTTTGGATTCTTCCCTGTCCAAGGGTTTGGATTCTCCCTGTCCAAGGGTTTGGATTCTCCCTCTCCAAGGGTTTGGATCCTTCCCACTCCAAGGGTTTGGATCCTTCCCTCTCCAAGGGTTTGGATCCTTCCCACTCCAAGGGTCTGGAATTTCCCTCTCCAAGGGTTTGGAATTTCCCTCTCCAAGGGTTTGGATCCTTCCCTTTCCAAGGGTTTGGAGTCTCCCTCTCCAAGGGTTTGGAT
>WAAE01006686.1:0-30273 GCA_013400495.1 Nicator chloris | reverse complement strand
CCCAAAAAAACCACAAGAAAAAAGAACACCAAAAAAACACACCACCACACCAAAAAAAAAAAACCAACAAAAAAAAAACCCAAAAAAACCAAACCAGAAACTGAAAATGTGGAGTGCTTTGGGATAAAAGGCATTTCCACAGAAGAGTCTGCATGAATTAGAGTTGTTAAAGGCAAGCAGAATGGGGAGCAAGTGAGAACCCCTAGAAATGATGCTAAAATAAAGCAGCTACATTCCAGCAAGCAGGCCTGCAATGAGGAGGGATGATGCCCACAGCAGGAATGCTGTGGAGCAGGAGTGGAGCCCACAGAAGAGAAAACAGAGGTAAAAGGGCAATGCAAATCCCACCCACACAAATTTCTTTGCTGGTGCATTCAGTGGAGCAGCAGCACACTGCAGGAGGGAGATCAGTCCCTGTTTTGTTACGCTGACTCTCCCAAACAGCCTGATTTAAGTACCAAAAAGTGTTTACAGTAATGTCCAATGGAATATCAGAGAATCTAACGGGGAAATGACGGAAAAACCCATAGAAATGGTCATAGGGGATACTTCTGGACATGTTTTGGATGCTGTTGGTCTAACCAGGGCCTTTCAGCTGAATGGACTCATGTACCTCCCTCAGCACCAACATTGGTGAGGGCAAGGGTCCAGACTGTGACCCAAGGCTACCTCAGGTTGCAGTGGAGACCTCTGTCCTTTGGCAGTGGGGTGTCCCTGAACTTGTGTGTCTGTGCAGAGGTGGAATGCACCCACTCCTCCCTCCAATGGAATGGCATGAAGCTCTCTTACACCAGGGCTCTGCATCACAGCCCTGCAGGAACTCTGCTGAGTATGGCTCCAAGGCAGTGCTCAGAAAATCAGGAAAGGTCCCTGGGAACTGGAACTGGCCCCAGCCTTACCCGTGTTCCTCTCTGGCTTTACATAAAGCTGGCTTGACCCACAGCTAGCACAAACAAGAATGACAGGGAGGGATAATTGCACTGTAAATGCCCTGCAAACTACTGCAGGGAGGAGTTCCATCAGGACAACAAACTACAGTCTACGGAAAGCTGTTTGTTGCAGGGACCAGCACATACAGAATTAAAAGCAAATTCAAGCAGAAGCAGCAGTGTCTTAACTGTCTGCTTTTATTCCTGTCTTATCAACAGGTATTTCATGTTGCTTCTCTCCGTGGTGCCACCCATTACTAGGCACAATTTTCCACACGGAGCCAGAAGATTTATATCTGCAAAGAGAAGACACTTCAGGGTAGCTTAATACTGCCTCTCACCTCACTTTGTTGTTTTACTCTCTGGCAGACCGGGAACATGTGCCAAGCAGTGTGTGTGCTGTTCTGAGGTAACCTGGAGCCAAGGTGTCCCACAAAGATTCACCAGCACCAGCAACATGAGCTCCAGCCTCACATGGCTCCAGCCTCGTGTTCCCACAGCAGATGCCAGTGCCTTGTGTTTGCTGGCTGCACAGATACTCCAAGGGAGTACTGAGGTATGCAGCTACATGCACACTTGCTTTTGCTCAGCTGTTGGGGTTCTTCATGGGATTATTTTTTCCCCTTTTCGTTTGTTTGGTTTTGGCTTTTCGGTTGTGCGCACGTGTGCGTGAAATAATGGAACTTCCACTTGTCATTTTGGTGGGAATTGAAAGTTTGGGGTGTTTCTCCCAATGTACAACACCATCCTGTTTATAATAAAGTAATAAAATGTTGAGTTACTGATTAAAGAGAGGTGGATACATCAGAAACTGCTCTGTAGGTATTTGGGAAAAAAGATAAACGTTCCATCTGTCTTTAACTACATCTGTGCTCTTTCTTGTTTTAATTTCCCTGCATGTTCTAAGAAACAGCTTTGCAAGACCTGACATTGTTTTTAATTTCTTTTTTTTTTTTTTGTAAAAAATCTAATAAAGCATGAAGGAACAGTAAAGTGAACCTACTTTCTCACGGGTAGCTGGATTCAAACGAGTTACAGTAGCCACTCAGGATGCAAATCCCAGGCCCCTGGGCCTTCTGTCTAGGAGGTTTAAATGCCACACACTCATGACAGATGTCTGGAGAAAAATATAATGACCAATACTTATTTGCAGCAGGCAAATGCATGATTTCAAGTGGGGAATAAATTTTTTTAAAGTCCTTGGATCACTGAAATAAAAGCTCCTGTTAGTCAAACAAATTATTCCCTATGAACTATTCAGCCATTTGTCATAACAGCATAACTTTTTCTGTGCATCCTAATAATTGTTCAGGAATACTATTCAATATTTTTTTAAAGAATATCTGGTGGATAAAGGGTCCTGTACAGTAAAAAGCATGTTTGATGTCAGCAGGGGTTCATGAGGAACCTAGGGAAAGGTCATCTTGGTGTCAAAGGCTGCAAGAAATGTCACATGCCTTCTCTTAATTAATGCAGGCTAGGAGAGAACCCTCAGGGAGGACACAAGATCAGAAGGAGGAAACAGACATTGTTGTACCAATTATCACTGCTTATTTGAGCGTCTGCCTCTTTGTGATTACCCCAATTTACCAAACATGTAATTTCTAGGCTGCATCAGCTTATCATAAGTGAATCCACGTGGATGAGTGGTCGTTCCGTATTTAAATATAGATAGACCCATCCCTGCCAGGTGCTGAGCTTGCTCAACTCCTACTGAAATTAGCAGGGGCTCAGCATTTTGCAAGAATCACTTAGCAGTGCCCAGAATTGGGTTCTTTATGTCTTATACATCAAACCAAAATCTGTGCTCCTCTAATGTCCATTTGCACAGTAACCCATATTTCTTTTCCTTCATTTATTAACAAACAGACATCCACTTGGTGTTTGTCCTAAACAAATGTTAGTGGCTGTCACTACTAGATACTTAGGCAAATTGAATGTGTTCCTATTCCCTTTTGCACCATAGCAATATTAGGCAGTGTACTTCAGCTTTCAGCTTTTCCTTATGTACAGAATATTTATGGTCCGTTTTAGAGTTGTCATCCAAACACTTGGGGTCATTTTCTTATTAAACACTACAACATTAAAGCAATGGGGCACAGCAGGTGGTGTGTTTCTGACTATTTTGTCATGCCTCAGGCTGAGTTGCCATCTTCCACTCAAAATAATGTCATATTGAATATTAGCACATACACAGAGACAAAAAGGAAAATCCCAGGAAAAAACATATCATTAAAAATGTAGCATCGTAAGTTCCAAACTTACAGTGAGGGGATTTTTCATGTGGGAGCTCTTCAGAGAGACAAAGTGATTGATTTTTATAAAAGTTGGCATGCACGACCAAGGGCAGATGGTACATAAATTTGGGCCCCGGTCTCACATTCTGCTCCGTGTAGGTGGACCACTGAACTGCTGTGACTGAGAGAAAATAATACAACCGTGAACAGATGCAAGACTCCTGGGTGCGATGATCAGGCTGCAGGACCAGGACACAAACTTGCACTGCTATAATAATTTTAATGACAGCTTTTGGCGACACATTCAGGCAAAAAATTTATAATATGTATGCTGCTGATTGATTGTGTCAAATGTGTGAGGTGTCTCTGATTAAGATGCACTTGGTGCTGTTATAGATTGTGTGATGGATGCTTGCTCACACACCCTGCTGAAGAGTAGGTGCCAGCCATCATTACAACTAAGAAGATATGAAAAACCCTCCCCAGATAAAATTATTGCAGTGATGAGTAGAGGGATGACAGGAAGGTGAGGAAAGGGAGAGGTGGACATTGTAGCAACACAAAGGACACTGTCAAAGGACAACCCCCATGGCTGGCTGTGTCAGATGGCTGTTAGATGATCTCACGTCTTCCCTTTTCCACATTTGTTGTTCAGCTGATTTTCTATCACTGTAGCAATCTAAAACATCAGTTCACTGTTATTTCATGCCTGATGACACTGGAAATATATCATTCTCCCAGAATATATACCTTCAAAGTGATGAATCACATGAGCCATGTGATCACATGACCATTTCTTTATCATTTTGTTACATGTTTGCATGCATAAAGCATAAGGTCTCTCCATAGGGTAACAAGCCTATAAGGCTCCAGTTTGTTTAGCATTTTCTACATTGGAAAATGCCCAACATTCATATCTTCTTCCCTATAAGCCTCCAGAAAGATGTGCAAGGGTGAAGAATTAACACAAGATGTCCATAGAAATGGGGCAAATATATGGGCAAAGCTCAAAGGAAAAATCCAATGTCCCTAGAGAAAGCATCTCAAGGAATGTTAAATAATTAAATCAGCAGTCTTGGGAAATGAGGGACAATATATACTACAGATTGGTGCTCTCACCATTTACAAGCTTTTTCTAACACCTGCAGTTACCAGTCTACTGTTCCAAACCGTAACAGTAGATACATTTCTTTCCCTCCTAATCATTTTGGGATTATCACAGTGCCTGTCTCACAGAGAGGGAATTCTCCACTGGATAACGGGGAACAGCAGTAGCACACAAAATTAGACAGTGGTGTACTGCATCTGTTTTCATAGTGCTGCCCATAACTTGGGAGTTCTTCAATTCATCGTGCCATGGACAGGCTCACAAAGCAGCCTCGATCCATATTTCAGTTTCACATGATCACTCAGTACTTCCAGAACTGCTGGGGACCTGGACCATGCCCATGAGCTGGGAGGGCAGAAAATAAATCCTTAACATTTAGCTCAGAAATGAATGGATCTGGCTGCTGGTCCTAGAGCAGCTGGACAATACAATTACACAGAGTAAAGGAAACACCTGGTGGAGACTCCACATATTCTTGTTTGCTTCTTTGTTTTACCTGGCTTATCAATATTTCAATGAACAGATTTTGACTCACAGTGGGAGACTTTCTTTTGTATAAATATCTATGGTAACATAGCAACAAGGGAATTGTTCACAAGACTGGTTTTCTAACTAATTTATATTGATTTCTAAGATCATCAGCTCTAGTGGAAAAAAAAATAAGTGGCTAGTTTGACTTGGGAATGCTAGCTCACCATTTCTTGAACATTTTCAACTGGGTTCAGCACGATATTTACTACTGCTATATTCTTTAGTTACAGAGACCTTGAGCATGTTTTACAAATGGCTTTATATTGAAGCAGTACTGCTGCTAAGTGTTCTTCAGGTGGCCATTCTACAGCAAGTCTTTTTCTAGAATTTGTATTTTAAAATTAATCATTATAGGATTCCATCCTATATTAAATAGGTGAGATAAAGTGTAAAAACAAGGGCTGTACCTGATACTTGAAAGCTGCTATTCCTGACAGCACTTCATCTTTTTCATACTCACATTGGCTTTTATCCCGGCCCATCTATTCCTTAATGTAAGTGTTATAAATTGTTGTAAAGTGCCATAAAATATAATAAACATGAATCAATATTTCTTGGTTAAAAAACTTAGAAATGCTGATGAAGCTTGAGTTTATTATAGATGTCCTGAACCCACAATGTCCCTTTATTTTTTTTTTTACCTTCATCATTTTTTTCAGGTCTTGACTTCATGTATGCACACGCATTCATTCTTCACAATCCAAGAGGCAGTGAAAATTAAAATTACTAATGCAGAGCTAATAAAGCATCTAACCTTTTAACCAATTCTTTTGGACGAGATATCCTCTATATAAGGAGCTGTTATATTTGGTGTGAATGACCCACTTCAATCAAATTCCTTACGGAGCTACAGAATATTAAGCACATGCACGGCACCAGAAAGTTTGGGGATTACTCAGATATTTAAATTTAAGCATATGTTTAATTGCTTTGCTGAATCAGGGCTTTAATGAAGAAGCATGGCACGGTAGTGCTATTTGCCATAAAAATCCATCATTGCCACAGATCTCTGCCCATTAAAGATGATGCTGTGATTTGTGTTTAAAATATGAAAGAAATACGATGCCTGCATGGTGCATTAAATACGCAAGGATACGCACGCGTTCAAATTCTTTCTATCTTTTTAAGGATATTGTTGTGAATTATGTTCTTGTAAATCCAAGAGCATTCTTCATAGTGAAGTGACAGCTCCTCTCCACATCCAGTTGATGCTCTTTACATATTATTAGTATTATTTATTCTCGACCCGAAGCTAATGATGGATTTCTTTGTCCTCGGTCGGGTTTGTGGTTTGTCCACAGGAACCACCAAAGGCCATGGTGCTTCCAGGGGCATTGGAAGGCTTCCCTCAGGCAGGGAGATGGCCAGGCTGGTGCCATCCCTGTTCAGGGAATCTTGTCCAGTCCAGCTGGGAGATGTGGGATGGGGCTGTTAGAGGAGGAAGAGCACCATACCACCTGTGACCCCACAGCCCCCTCCACTCTGGGCCTTTGCTCTAACCAGAGAGAAATCCTGACAGAAGTCTATTGGAAAAGATCCACATCCTGGCAAAACAATGTGGCTGCTTTATGCTGGAGCAACAAATATGACCAGGTTTTCCCAGGGCAGGGAGGCTGTCAGGGATTGGGACAGTGATTACAGCCTGGTGTCACACACTGTGACTTGCCTGTGCTGCCTGGACATTCTGACTGAACATCCCTGGCTGGAAATGAGGCCACTACAGTGGAAGAAAGATAACATGTCTATAAACTACGTGTTGTTGTGTGATGGGTTTATTTTTTTTTCAATTCAGCTATTTATAAATGTGATAGACCTCTGTTTCTCCTGCCTCTTTCAGCACCCCACCGAAGAATGTGTGAAAAGCTCTAATTTCCCTTGAGGAAAAGAGTATCGTGTGATTTCAGTGAAAAGCTGTGTTCACACTGTGGTCAATAAATTCCTATAGACAATTTCCCCCCCTTGGAATTCTCCTATCTTGTTATTTTGTTAATGCTTGAGATGAATATTCCAGCTCAGCAAAGACATGGTGGAAAGCCATCCCATTTTTTGTTGGTCAGCTTCAGAAGGAACGTGTCAGAGTTTTATCAGACTTTCCTGGCGTCAAGTTTTGCATTTCTTTCATAAAAACTTAAACACTTTTGTTTTCCTTCTGACTTGGAGCAAGATCAAATTTCAAAATATCCAAATCCTCCATGAAACAGCATTACATCTTTCTCTAGAGCCCCAGTTGTTCCTTGTTGCAATGACAAATCCCACTTGCATCACAAAAAGAGAAAAAAATTATAATTTGAAATATTTGAGCTGAAAAGTTCCTGCCTCAGTGGTTAAACTGCTTTTGCATTCACACACAGACAGACACACACACACCCCCCTCCATCTCAGTGAATTCCCTGATGAAAGGAGGCAGGCTTCAGGAATAACTGCAAAGGATGGCATAACTCCAAACCAAGAGTCTCTTGAACCCAGACCCAGTGTGCCAGACTGCTATGTGGTAATTTCAAAGCCATGGGAAGACCCTGCACCCTTTAAGTCTAGGGATCACTCTGACTTGAACCCCATCAACCCTAGTGAAAGACTACATGTAAAATTTTAATTACTGCCTTTAGATAGTCCATGCTTCTAATATTAGGTTTGAATACTGTATTCTTTCAAAAAAGACCAACAAAGAAAGGGTTTGATGATACTGTTGTCTCTGATGATATGATTTTTCTTCTTGTTTTGGAGAACATTGTATATATGTCTCTCTTTTTTTTTTCCCCTTTACATGTATGATTTGTCCTGTTAGTTAAGGGGTGTCATTTTACACTGTTAGAGTTCTTATTTCCCAAGAATTATCTCAGTTTCCATAAGGTAAACACAGCTGTCAGCACTATGTCCCAGCACGGCTGTACAGAACACCACAGCAGTGCTGCTGATCTGACTGACACCACACAACAAGATGGAAAGAAAGGCAGAAGAAAAGTGGTCTAGCCTGATGAAAAGCTGCACTCAGGTCTTAGCAGAAAATTCAGAGCAGGAACTGCAGATAGAGTGATTAACAAGGAGTTTCCAGAAGTTAATATACCGGGCAAAAGGGTTGCTCCTTTGGAAGCTGAGCACTGGAGAGTGGAAGTCAAAATGACTTGTGCACCATTGAGCTGGAACATGCTGCTCCTGGGTCATTGATCTGCTCTGCTCTGGCAGGGCACCGCTTTGGTATTGTTAATTTTCAATGACATAAAGACCTGTATTAGTACAGGAAGCAGAATTGAAAGGCCTGAGACTAAAGGGAAGACAAAAGAGAGGCCAGCGGTAAACACGAAGCGTTCCAAAGACTGTGATGCAAACCCAGAAAAAAATACAGAGCCTGAACAATAAGAAATTCATTACTTCATGGATCAAATGGACCAGGCCTGATCATCAACAGTTGTAGGGTAGCATTTTTTATTTCACATCAGGGAAACTAGGCTCACATGAACTGGAAGAGTAGGTGATCCATAGTTTACACAGGCAGTGAAGCTGTATATAAGGGTGATATTTTTTCCCCTAAAAGGTGAGTGCACACAAAATTATACAATGCATTTTTTTATAAATATTTAACATCTAAAGCACACTGCCACCACAATCACTTTTTATGACCCCTACTATAATGATGAGTATGAAAAGGTGCATAAACCTCAAAGACCTATTCATTTATCAGGAAGAGAGATGCTCATTCTAAAAACTGGGGGTAATAATTTATTGTTTGGATCTTCTGTAATAAACTTGAAATAATGCTCTTAAATTTCAGAATTTTACTGTCAGTGAGACAGTCATTAGTTCTTATGACTGAATTTCCTCTCCATAACATTCATCAGCATCCCCAAACATTTCTCCTGTACTTTTCCCCAAGCCTTACATTGCAGTGGGTACACAGCCTGGGGTGTGGCAGGGAGTGGTGTCTCTGGACCTTGTCTGGACTTAATATAAAGTAAGAATTATATTAAAAAATTATATAAAACATTTAAATAAAACTTGATATAAAGTAATATTTATACAAATTATCAACAATCTTCAATTAAATAGGGTGGATGAGGAAAAGACAGTCCAATGGCAGCATGAGAACAGGCACAGTCAGACACACAGGAATGAAGCAAGAATTGTTTCCTGCATGAACTCAGGGGCTGTAGTGGAATGTCTGATTACATCAGTTCATTAAGACCAAAAGCAAAATTGTGTGTTTAAAAGCACACAATTCTTAGTATTTAAACATAAATACCAGATTTTATGCCCAAAGAGAACATCTAATTCAAAATATCCTGGACTTTACAAGAGTTATTTTTTCCCTCTTATTCTCATTCAGCCCTTCCTAACTCAAAGGCTGATTCAGTTCCAGAAATTATTTAAACATGAAGACATTGATCCTTTTTGTTTATTTTTGTTGTTGTTTCAATAGTTTAATAAATTGCATGGTGTCAGGAACAGTGTAAATCACTAACATCAGCTCAACTCAACTATAACCTAGCAATGCACAGCTTATCTCAATTCTAATATATATGAAGGAAGCATCTGAGTCTTCAACACCATCTGTAAAATGTCTCAGATCTTAAATACTTTCCTGTCCTAGGCTTGAGGGCGATCTTTACTTGCTCTGCAATGAATGAGGACTCAGTGGTGCATAATGTAAAAATAAAGAGATTTTACATTAGGAAATGACAGCTTTTCTTTATAGATTTGTGTGTAAAGCATATGCACTTGCTGAAAT
The DNA here is from genome assembly GCA_013400495.1 of Nicator chloris. NCBI lineage: Eukaryota > Metazoa > Chordata > Aves > Passeriformes > Pycnonotidae > Nicator > Nicator chloris. The sequence goes on along the minus strand of WAAE01006686.1, from coordinate 20,745 downwards.
ACAGCCAGTTTTACTGGGATTCTTTTTTCTTCCTCTATATTGCTATAGCAAGAAAGGAAGTACTGGGTTTCTGTGCATGAAAATCACCAAGCATGACCAATTTGCTTTTTATTCTGTTGAGAAGTTATACCATGGATTTAAAATGCTTGATTTTTTTTTAACACATGAAAAACTCTCTTTGTGTAATTTGATTCTCTTTGTATCTGTTGCCTTGTTTTTCTAAAGTTTTTCTCAGCTTTTTGATAAGATTACATTTTTGGAATCAGAGCTCTCACAGTTTTCATGTAAACAACTTTTGTTTTTGTAATTGCTTCTCTTTGTTTGGAAATTCTTTCTGCTAAGAAGAGAAAGTTGATTGACTGTTACTTTGACTAGTGGGGTTCAAGAGGTGGCAATTTCACCCTCTAATCTATAGCTAGAAATCTATAAATACTGAGGTTAGAAATAAACTTAGCTCTCTTTTGCTTTAGACATCACAGAGCCTGTGTCTCTTCATTTCGTGTCCTAGTGCGACACGTATCTAGATTAGTAATTTAAGTAGTGTCTGGACACTGAAACTCAATTGCTTATAAAGTTAAACAGTGTGTATGTGGCTTGATTTTGTTCTGGGCCACCTTCCACCATGCCAGAGAATTCCCAAGCAGATCCTGAGGGTTGGTGTGGGACCATTTGTATTATTGACTGCCGTATCTCAGTGACCAAAATGCAGCCATCCTGTTTTGAAGGCCATGGGAGAATTATAGTATAGATAGGAACAATCTGTGCTAGTGGATGTCAAGTGACAAAAAAAAAGGGCTAGAACTGATCTATCTGGACATGGGGCTGCTGGAACTGTGAGGCTTCACTGGACAATCACTGTAGGCTTTGGTCTTCACTGATCCTTTCTATTTAAAGAATTCTCTCTCATTCTTTCTCATGTTCTACCTCCATAAAACTGAAAGCCTAAGTTCCAGGTAATCAGCTGGAAAAGGGCACTCTTCCAGATAATAGAAGAAAGAGGGAAATCCTCACTAATTCTCATAATAACACTCTATTTTTTTAGCTCCTTCTTTTCTGTGTGAGAAGCACCATATTAAAGTTCTTCAAGACCAAACTTGAGATACTAAAACAAACATTCTTAAGCTCTCTATTAGGAAATGAGTCTAGTAGCAGCTTTACAAAACAACTTATTGCAGTATTTTCTTTAGAGCCAAGAGAGAAAAGTCAGTCACCTCAAATCCTTGGTCTTTCCCAGATGTGTACAGTCAAAGACAAGACCTATAACAAATGGTGATCTCAAAAGAAAATTAGAATCCACTGCCCTCCAGGATTTCCTACGGTTGCCTGGTGTTATCCTTCTTGGCTTCCAGCTGGAAGGAAGGAAGGAAGGAAGGAAGGAAGGAAGGAAGGAAGGAAGGAAGGAAGGAAGGAAGGAAGGAAGGTTAGATGTTTATTTCTCTTCTTCAGTTGGATGGCTAATATCAACATCAGTCAGTGGAGTGGGACCAGGAGTTAGCTCCCTTGCTGAGATCAGTCCCCAGGTGTTCAAGGACATTTGAATTATCCACTCATCTGAGTGCAAAATTTTGGGATGCAGACTATTTTACTACACCTTTTTCCACAGCACAGAAAAGATTGTCAGTGCTTAAGTAACAATGAGTAATTCCTCAAATGCTGCACTCAGAGCCGGTGTTACTCCTGGGAGCTGACATCTCCCTAAGGTGCAGCTTTCCATTGCATCAAAGGGAATAAAAAATAGTCTGGATGTAAAGATAGTAATTTTATCTGTGTGCCTGGTGCCAGGAATCCATTGCCAAATTAGGTCTTATCCACCTCTCAGACCCTTTGTACGGTAAAAAAATTTGGTTTCATGGTAACACAGTCCTACTGACTTACACTAGATGAGAGTTTAGTTAAGTTATAGGCTAAGACAGCCTGTGACTGTTCTATACTGCAAAGTTCAAAAAAACAGCAAATTGGTCACAGTTCAAAAGGCTGTGTAAAGCATATTATCTAGAAAAAAAAAAAAAGAAGAGAAAGAAGGAAAACAAAACAAACAAAATACATACACAAAATTTCAAAATGTTGAATGGCTAAACCATAAACAAATACAATCGTCTATGTAGTTTGAAAGTCATATGATTACTCAAACAAGTTCTTTCATTTATTTCTCATGTTCCTTTTACTAAGTTGTTTTTTGCTTTTCTACTTTCAACTTCACCTAGGAAGAATCCCAGACAGATATTATCTAGAGATTCATAACTATATTTGTATACTTTTGTTATCAGGGGAGAGGGTCTACTCAAACACATTCGTTTCTTTTTTGGAATTTTCAAGCACATAAAAGAGTAGGAGATTCTGATAAGGCCCTATTGTAGTTATCATGTGGTATAACTACAGCTAAGGTCATGTCGACCTGCTCTTGTTAGAGTACATCATCTACTTAGCAGAAAAGAAAACAAATTGTGTCACATTTTATTCCATCAATGGCTGTAAATGAAAAGGATATTTTGAGAAACTGAATTAATAATATGTTATAATAACTAGAAAGAAGGGATGATAATTAAACACGCTCTGAAATTCAATCCCAGCAGTGAATCTACTCTTTTGGTAACAGTTCTTTTTAATTATAGAAGTGACAATTCTGAATGACTCAAACCTGTGTCATGTTGCACACAGGCAGAGGCAATTAAGGTGAGACCAAAGCAAAAATATAGTTTGTTCATTTTCCACCCAGTTTACCCAACCACTACACTTCTCTTTAAAGAATGCAGAAAGTAAGCAAGACCCAAATCTGGTATACATGGGGTGTTTGTTTGTTTGTTTGTTTACAGTTTTGGGTTGTTTTTTTTTTTTTTTAAAGGTCAGGGATATTCAGCAGCATGGCTTTCCAAATGGGATACAGAATGATCAGCATGGTCCTTCAAATCTCTGCATTTTATCTTGGGGTAACAAACTACACAAGCAAGGCAGGCAAAATAAGCTTGAATGTTAGCAATGGTAACTTATCAGAAGCAATTAAAGCTTCAGCTATTCCAGGTTAATTTAACACAGAAACATTGTGAGACTAAGAAGCATTGTGAGATGTGCAATCATTGTATCCTAGAGACAAAAACATTTACTAAAAGGATTTTCTGTTGCAAGTTTCTGACAAAATTTTGCTCAGAAGATCAAGATAATCCCTCTCTTTGTCTCAAGAAGCTACTGAAATACAACATGATTCTCAGTGCCAGTCTTATTTGATAATTTAGCATTGATGATGTTATATGAAATTACAGTGCCAGCAGGTATGGCTTGGAGGATATCAAGGAGAGAAAAACAAACCAGAAGAATATCCTTACCAGCAGCACTAGTAGCACTATTAGCAATCTGCACCCACGTGCATGGTCACATTTGGATCACCATTCTGCTTCTCAGTGCATGATGTATTAAAGCAGATAGATTCAAAACAAGATTTGGCAGCAAATTCCAAATTCTTAAGATCTTTTTGCAAGGACTGTGTTTCCTCGTTGCTACCTTACTCTCTGGCCAAAGGGCATTCCTTCTTGCTGAGGGCTTTGCAGCAAAAGGCTGGAACCAAGCTGGGGAAGGGACAGAGATGTTGAGAAGCTGTGCCAAGTCCATGGTGCATCTTTCTCTCTTGTATTGCTCAAGTAGGCTGACTCTGAATAAAACCTTGGTGTAGAACATGCCTAAACTTGACTCTCACCATTAGATTTAAAGACTGACACCTCAAAGAGATGAATAGAATACATTAAACTGACAGTCTCAGAGAAGCTGCATCATTATCATATCATATGATGTGTCCTGTAAGGGTGGCATATTCCCTGGGAAAGCAGCAGCAATTGTCTCTTTTTTAGTCTGTCTTGTATGCCTTGCTAAATCACTTTTCACAGAGCTGGGTGATGGCCGTTTCTTGTGTGGATTATAGAAATGAATGCAGATGAAAGCCTGCTCTTCCTACAGTGCCCAGGAAAAGTGTCATTTCTAGCTTGTGAATAATGTGACTTGCCTGAATTATATCTTTCAGCACACTTGTGCAAATAATTTTGGTTTGGAGGGGAAAAAACAACCACACACACTTTTGGTTTAGTTTGGCTTTCTTTTTTTTTTTCCTTTCAAAGGAAAGAGAAAATATAGAATGTAATATCCCTTCCCATCCATCTTCAAACTCTGATCTTACTGTATTGGTCAGGGAGAGTCCTGTGTTGTAAGAACTTGCAGAATACTTGCTGTTTGGTTTTTACACTGTGAACATCGCATAAGATTAAGTAGCAAGGAAAATTCCACATTTCTTCCAGGTAGATTGGCACTAATGTTAATTAAATAATGAAGGCTTTTAAAACCCATAAGATTGATTGTCTCAGGTTTAGTAGAGGAAAGTGTCACTGTAATAAACAGCAATTTGACACAGGCCATGAGAAGTGGATATTTTACTGCCAGGGAGCAGCAGGGCACTCACAACTTTGGAATACAGACATTATGCTTTACTAGGAAGCTGTGCTGAGCCATATCCTTCCAGAAAGTCTTCATGACCTACTAATTGATCCCAAACCACAGTTTTGGAACTAGATTGTAGAAATAACCATTCCTTGCTATACACATATTCCTGATATAAAGAAAATCAATCGAGCTTTTAAGAAAGGTCAGGAATAATCCATTCCAGCTACGGTTTGGAGGTACAATTCAAGGCCAACAAAGAGGAAGAACCCCTCTATCAACATCATGGATTTCTTGCTGAAACCCTCTGTACTCCCTACCCTGCCCTGCCTTGCCCTGAAGAGGACTCATGCTACTGCATCCTGAAAGACATTTCATTTACTAAGATCAAGTGAAGCTTTTTAAGCTGCTGCAAATGAGTATCCTCTCTGAGGAATGGCAGGATTCACTGCACATGTGGAGCCTGATACCATCATGTTCAGAGAGTGAAGAAGTGCCACAATCACCCATTTTTTCTTTGAGACTTCCACGGAATTCCAGCCAGGAAATTTACCAAAGGCATATTCTTCAGAGACAGACAAAAGCCTATTAATATCCACTGTGTTGAAAGGGGAGTCACTGATCTGTGGGATCATCAGGACCTAGTTCTGCTCTCCTGGTAAGATTCAATGGGTCATGATGCTTTCTATAATGATCTTCATTGAATCAAAAAGTCTAAATTCAACAGTAAGTTCAATGTTTATACATAAAGAAGACATCCTTAACTTCTATTTTCTTGACTTTCAGTATGAATATAGACCATAGTTTGTACAGTTGAGAGCCAGGTGGCACAGTCTTATCTCACCAAGTGGAGCCTATACCTATATGGTCAGGGATGTGCCACATTATCCTGAACAGTTCAGAAATACCATAGCCAGCTACTGAAATCTAGGAAAATGTGATTCCAATGAAAACTAAGCTTTTTATATTGTTGTGGTTCTGTGGGTTTGTGTTTTTTTACTTCCCAGTGAAAATGCAACCTTATATTCAATGCTTTCCTAAAGCTCAGGAGAACATGATCAAATATATCAATTACCACTTTTGCTACTAGGATTTCTTGTATTATTTATCTTAAAAACTCTGAATAATAAAGTCAAAAAGCTAAAAGGGTAAAAGGCAGAGAAGATCAAATTATCTAAATCCTTACAGACAAGGCAAATAAATGCTATTACTTAAGTTAAAAAAAGGATGACTGATTTGGGCTCAAACTTTGGAGCAATACACAAAGGTGTGAAGGACATCAGGAAAGACACAGATTTCTACCTTTAGATCATGCAATGAGACATCAATAATGGATGTAATATAGTTAGTGCCTGTGGTACCTTTGAGCTAATTAGAAAAAGGCATCATTATATTGAATATTTAATACAAAAAGAATGATAAGCAAAGAAAATGCAATATAATCTACAACAAATATTACACTTGCCTGGTTGATCACTGAAGATAAAAAAATCACAATTATATACCCTTACATCACAAACTAAAAAAATTAAACTGTTTTATGAGGAAAGTTAAACAGCCAAGTACAAGTATTTAACCATAGACTAAAAGTGGCAGAAGAGTAGACTTGAGAAAACAGGAGAATGCAATTCCACAGATGGAGCACAGATAGATCAAGAGGAGAATCTTCTTTGCCTAGAGAGGGCCTCCTAAATACCCACCCAAACTGAACTGCTTTAATAATTTATCCACTGAAGAATTATTTCCTGAGAGGCAGAAACTGTATATTTTAAACTGAGTTCTAGCACCTTACAAACAAGACCAACATGTACAGGGTGGGAATTTAGAGTCCCAACCATTGCTATCACTATGGGATCAGCATTCTCAGCATCAGAATCACCCCTAGATATGCAGTAAATTCTCAGTTGGGGTTCTCAAAAAGCTACTTTCAAGGATTCTACAGTACAATTAAAACTACTGCACTAATAGGTTTGACTATAAAAATGTGTTCCCTTTCCTCCCCGCCCTGTTTCTCCTGTCCCATCCTTGGAGTGCACTGGACCTCGAGGCTGGAAGTTGTGACAGGGCAGGGCAGGCTCCCTCCTCCAGGGTTAGTGACCATGCTGGCACCTCATCCTGCTCTGCAGGTGCCTGCAAAGAGGCACAACACCAGCTCTCCTGGACATGTGCACGTGTATAGTGCTGCAGTTGGAGGGAGAGAAGCAACTGCTCCTGGGTGACAGCTCTGCAGTCTGGAAACAACGCCAGGCTCTAAGCGCCTGCAGGATTACTGCAGTGAAACCGAGCTAGGTGGGCACTTCCCAAAAGTCTGGAACATGATTAACCTCTCTCAGAACATCTCTAGCTCTTCCTGCTTACACAGAGCAAGAAATAGAGCTGCTGTGATATTTGGTGCAGTTGAAAAACAACCACGTGGAGTGTAACTTAAGAGAAATGTGACCAGTCACAAGAAACATTCACGGAGGAAGAATCTTCATTGTATTGAGTGGATGGACTCCCTTGGCTAGGTTTCCACACTAAATATCTATATTTATTTATTACTATTTGTTGCTACTCCACTTTGTATTTCATATTTTCTACTGCTTGTGTTGTACTGAAGTTGAATTTCCATGTTCCAGGTTTGTAAGTGCTTTTTGCCAAGAGGCACGTGGTTAAAGGGTGACAGTACTCAACCACTGGGGCTTGCACTGAACATATGTGTCAATCTCACAGCTAAAAACCTTCAGTAAAATGGATTTCTCATCCTAAAAATAAAATTTTATATGGGTGTGTGTGTGTGTGTGTGTTTAATTTAAGACTGTATTCCAGTCATAGTCCATAGAAAAATTACAGGTATGCCTCAACTGCCAGTGCTGTGAAGGTCCTCTTTTAAAATATAAGAAACCTTAGAGTGGAATGCTTGGACTGGTAAGGTTTCACATTCTGGTGTGCTTTTGGTTACTCTAAGCTCCATCTCTACTCTTGACCAAATGTTCTTCCCCACTATAAGCTGAGAAATGTTTCCTGAATAAGCTGTGATTGAAACAGATACTTCTTGGCACAAATTTCTATGACTAGGCACTTTCTAATGAAAAAGAAGTCAATCAAAAATTCTCAGTAAGTTTCATATAAATAATCATTGAAATTAGACAAGAAGTAAATGGACTTGGCATGTTAAATCAGCATTGTTTCCAAGCAGAAAGCATGGAAAACAGAAGCTCCTAGAGTGGTTTTAAAGTGAAAGTGTAATTGAATTGGATATATATTAATCCAAACGGTATTTTTCTTGCTTTTAATCCACTGGAACTGACAATTTACATGCACAAGCAGTTTTGTCCAAGTGACCAACCTTAAAACGCCTTTGCATTTAAATAGAGTGACATCTGACATTTCTGTGTCCATGTCTTATCAGACCTCTGTTTACCCTCTGGAAAGTGCCAGCACAGGGGGAGAATAAGGTAAAGTGAGAATTTGCCTGCTGGTTTGAGGACAGCTGGAATTCTGATTTACCGTGAAAGTTCAGGATGTCCCAATTAAATCAGGACACTTGAGAGATATGAAGACTTAAATGTCCCCCAAAAGCTTCAGTCTAATGTGATTAAGCTGGCTGGTTTTGCTAATGATAGACACATTCCAAGAGAAATGCAGAGAAATGGCAAGAAGGTATAATGGTATAATTTACTGTTGTGTACTTATAAGAATATGCCCCAAAAAAGGTTTCTCTTCCCTGCTTCCATTTTCTATTGAATGCCAATTATTTTTAACTTCTGGAACGGATAATATAACCCTCCTTGAGATACATGAGCCCTTAGCTCTTAGGAACGTCATGGTCTTTTATTTTTACTCCTACACTCCTTGCTATCTTTTCTTCTTTGAACTTTACTTGGTGATTTTTAGATTGCAATGCCTTTAGGAAGGGCCTATGACTTCCTCATGTGAACAGCACTGTCTATGCAGTGAGTACTAACTGACCACAAGGTGTGAAGGAAATGCAGTGTAATGCTGCACAAACATGCAGTGCAGATGGAGTTTGGAACAGGTAAAAACCTGTTAAGCCCTAAATATCTGAACATCATAGGAGTTGCTCTCAGCTGGAATTATTGGTGAACTGCAAGCAAATATAACTTTATTGCTTAACTTCCACAAAGACAAATATTCTCCAAAAATTGAAAGGGCAAATAAAGGAAAATGTGTGTTCTGCACTACAGAAACAGTCTAAAAAGGAATGAATAATAGAAAGAAAATCCACTTACAAGCTCATAATTTTTAAATTTCTGTAATTGCCTAATGTTATTTAAACACCACACACACACGTTTTAAGTCAGTGATAAGTTACCATTTGTCATGACATGTCTTTCTTTAGCATGATTGCGTCCTTCTCTCCCCACCATGACAGATTGTATTTAATTGAACAGTTGCTGGTTTAGAACTGTCATTAAAAATGCATATATTCAAATAGCCTTAGTACAGCGTACTGCCCTTTCAGTTCATTTTCTCCTTTTATGTAGCAGTAAATATCCCTTTGTGTTCTGGTTCTAATTTATTTAGAAATAATGTGCTTCTTACTAAGTGCAAAGGATTTTTTTAAAGGATCAGCTAAGTTGGTTAAGTTGCTTGCTAATATATTTTTTATTGACCTACTGTTTCTCAGTCCCTATACCAATGAACTCGAGGGTCTTTGTTGACAGGATACACTTAGAGGAAAAACTTGGATCTAGTTCTCACTTTTTTCCAAGATGATTTTAAGAGGAATTTCATGCTATAAAAATAATTCTGGCCTTACATGAGAGAGAAATCTTTATACACAACCACACAGAAAGTCAGAGAGCAAGGTGGTCATACAGATGTTTCCAACAACATGTATATCCACACTTCCCTACGAACCTGGGATGGAACCAGCAGGAATAATGACTATTGCCTACTCTGCAGCACTTACTACTTAAACATTTTTAATCTCTTCTTTCCTTCCTCTTTTATTTGTTGGAGGGATGGATCCAGGTACACAAGAAGCTAAAATTAGAATAGCTAATTCTATAAAATCTAATAACTGTGAAATATCATCGTGCTGGAAGCAGTGGGCCAGACCTGTGGCTGCCATGAGCTGAAAAGCTTCATTAGCATAGGTGGAGCTGCCAGAAATCTCAATATACTGAGGACCTGGCCCACTGTTTGCTGATGATAAAATTTCACAGTGCCTGTGACTTTTAAATGACACGTGTGGAGGTTGCCCTGAAAGTTTCACAGACTGTGAAAGAAAGGGATAACTCTCACCAATGACAAATCTAATGCTTGAAGAACTCTGATGTTGCTCATTCTTCAACTGTCTAAATGAGGTCTTACTTTTTTTTCGAGATTTTTCCAGTAACACGGTTATGTATAGAGAAAATAAAATTAACACTTCATTACTATTCATCATATGGCACTGGAGACAGACTTGAGAAAATATACATTATTTACCATCAGCAACCTAACATTCTTTGAAACGGATTAAAAACAATAAAAAAAAAAGTATCATTAAGCTCCTCACTAAGAATTCATCCTAGACATAATCTAGCAAAGTAGTTGGATGAGACATGATAGTACATTAATTAGAGAAACCTAAAACCCATTACAAATAAGACGAAAATTAGGAACAAAAACAGAGGAGTTAGAGAGTCAAGAAAAAGTTCTGCAGACTAAAATTTCTCAAAACTCTTGCGTTACCAAGAGTGGGAACAGAGTACTTGGAATCAGAAAGCTCCATGATCATGGATAAAATTTGCATGAGAGAGTTGTATTTTTGTAAACACAGTTAATTTTATTGCCATGGACAAGTTCTAGGATGATTTTTCAGACAAATATCGAATAGTTCCAGCCAACTCTCTGTCAAGCCAAGCTTTTATGTGCCTGCAGAGAGCTATGGTAGAAAGATAGCACATATAGGCAGAGACCACCATCTCAATGTCAAAACTGTTAAAATCTTTGCCAAAAGGATCATATCATGTATGTGTACCCATGAAATATTAAATAGAAGTTGCAAGTGCATGCTTCTCAGTTGGCAAGCAGATGTATAGTGTGTGTCTTTATTTAGATTTTACATAATGAGACACACACATCTTTCTTAAACTGATGCAAAAACATTTTTCATCAGTGAGAATTAGAACTCTGTTCATAATCTGTTGTGCTTACAGCCTAAGCAAGTGGAAGGTCATCAGTGCTGCCACTAGTGACACACACAAAAAAAAGAAACAACTCAAAGGCCTACACCTGGAAACACAATTGGAGTGTAACAACAGAACCACCGAGGTCACCAATGACTAGTTAAGCAGCTGTAATGACATGCTAGCATGAGCTCTCCAAGTATAATTTTGGTCAAGGACAGATTATTGTAAAAGTGGTAATAAAAGACAATTTTAGATTCCTTTGCAATGAGCCTTCACAAAAGCAATATTAGTAATACGTGCTAAATAAGCATATTTTGTACAAAGTCAATTAACCTCTTTATTTGAAAACAAGAGCTTTGTTATTTTTGAATACAGGAGTTAATCCTTTGCAGCAGATAACTTTCAGCAAGTATGAGTGGAATGAGTACTTGCTATGCCCCATGTTCTTCCACAATTGAAAGATTAAATATTTAATTTGTTAAAGACTGGTATAGATGAAGGTTAGGGAAACCTTTTGGTACAGGAAAGTTGAGGCATCATCTGAGGACATGATAAATGTTTACACAAGGTCCATGTTTCCATTTATTTCTTTTCTTGACCAGGTCAGCCCTACAGGTTTTTGGTCACCCTTTTCTGGTCAGCAAATTTCAGCTTAATAAAAGTTTCAGTCAATAAAACTTCAGTCAATAAAAGTTTATAATCAGCTTCAAATCAGCGTCATGATTGTATGGCTAACAAAAACACTGCTAAGACCGTCTAGCTTTGTTTTTTATTTAAAAATGTAGCAAAGTTGCATTGATAGCCAAGGTGGTGGAACCATTGTTTCAGCTAGCTAAGATTACTATATTTCTCTGAGATGCTTAATACAGCATTACACATATCACAGGGACAAATGCCTAATCACAGTCCTATCTTTATTATTAGGACCACACAGATTGATGCAATGGTAATTCCTGATTCATGGCAAGACTGATGAAGCAAATTCAGAATAAATAGTACAATGAATTAGGAACAAAGAGTATGACCATGTGGCCAGAAAAACCTTTCAAAGTTAAATTCCTGTTATAAGATTGTAAAAACAGGAGGCAAAACACTGCAGCAGATCCTCCGTTCTAGGGGTTAGGTTTAAATTAAGATCTGTTCTTTGGCAAAACCTCATTTGCAACATTTTCATCCAAAAGCAGCACCAATTTTTGGTCTCTACACAAGAACAGAGAGACACTGAGGAAGGCTTAACCTTTTGTTCTGCCCCAACCAGACAGCACTACTTGACTGTGGCCTCAACAAGGGGCAGCACATTAGAAGAATCTATTATCTTTCTCTACTCAAAGAACAGAAAGCTTCTTATTACAGGTAATACATTTAATTTTGAAAACAGATCTATTTTCCTTACATGTAATTGAGTTCTGTTACAGAACACAAAACAAGGAGGGCTCACTGTCATCTGCAATGGAAAGAGGTCGATATCGAAGGACAGAGACTCAAGTTCCCTTTTATTTTCAAGGGCATAAGTTTCTTTATGAAAGGCTTCCAGAATACAAGAACCTCTCTTTCTGCATCCATATAGGCTAAATGCTGTTTTCACTGGATTAAGGCACAAGCTGAACCTAATACATCATTTTTCCTCCTTCAAGCAGAAGTTTCAGTAAGCACCAGCTGCAGTCACGTCTCCCGTCTCTTAACTCCTCTTTGATTGGATTTGTCTGCTCTTACTTTGCTGTTGAATATGGTTCTGGTTTTTCCCACCTTGTGTAAAGAGGCAGCAGGACTTGCCCTAACCTGTGTGACTTTCTTTCAAATCCTGAGGAAAGAAAGGCAAGCTGCTGGCATCGTGCAGGTTGGTTCTGCTGCAAGAATGGCTGTTGAAGAGGAATGGCTGATTCAGCACTATTTGAAAATCATTTTGGCATGTCTTAGGAGGATGTTACTGGTGAGCTAAAAGAAGGATGGTGATGTTAGAGCATAAATATAATTTTTTTCACAAGACAGGAACCATCCAATTAAAATATAAGTCACTCGTGTCAGGGACTATCAATTTGTACATGACCAATAATACTGAATAAGTTTATAAGATGACAAGATGAAATCAATAATAATAACAATAAGAATAAGAAGAATAGAAGAGGTGTTGAAAGTGTTTGGGGTCTTTTAATGATTGGAAAGAAAGACGTAAATTCTACATATATATGTCAAGCACATAAGTGCTATGATGCACACTAACCTTCAAAACAATATTATATTTGATCATCTTGGACAATAAAAGGAAACAGGTGGCTTTTTTGGAACCTGGGTGTTCAGATGATGGCACAAAATTATGTCTCTGCTTTAAAGACATAAGCAGATTGTCTAATTTCTCCTTCTACATATTACTATGTCCTTCATCATTTCTGTATTTCAGAATCCATACGTCCTCCAATGGACACAGGACTTCAGCTCCCCGTATTCTGAAAACTGTGTCCATTTATGCTCACACTATATCACTGCCACCTGCTGAATGTGGCATTCTACTATAGCTTTCTTAGAAACATGAGGTGAATATAGCTCCTGATGAAACCTTTCCTCTTCCTCTCACTCCCAAAAAAGTGACAGCTGGGTGGGTGACTTCACTTGGCTGCTTTAGGTATCAGCGAGGTGCTGCTCAAGCTATCTGTGTCAAGATCCCTGGGTTCCTATATCCATGAGGATAACTGGAGTTTTCCTGAGGTACATCCAAACATTTAAGTGAGACAGTAGATAGAAAGAATATTTGTCATTCATAAAAAGTGTAGACCTGAAAATCACCGGTGACTTTCTTTCCTTGTAAAAAAATCTCATGTTCATCTTGTGTTATCTCCATTTTGCAGTGGGAAAGAGAAGAGTCTTCTGTAAAACTACAATGCACAAAAGGATACCCTGTTGTATATTTTATCTCCTTGTAACTGTACATCTTAAGAAACTCTTGCTGCAGCCGGATATTTTGTAAATATCAAAAAAATCTAAACCTTCCAAAACAGAGAGAGATTATTGGTATCACCTTATACTATGCATAAAACAAGTTTGGAAGTATAATCTGGGTCATCTTCTTACCCTCTGCTGAAAGAATGCTCACTGTTAAAATTAACTCTTAAAATAAACTTAATGTTTACAGCTGCTTTACTAAAAAAATGAGAAATTATGGGAACATGTGATCCTGTGTGCAATTCCTGTCAAAATCACACTGCAAGACAGTTCTGTGGCAAATAACATTGATTAATGTTCCTATACAGCAATGACACCGTACGTTTATGGACAGACTGGTGAACCTTTGCCAAAGCTCACTAAAAGCAGCTGCAAGGCAGGGCTGACTTTTAACCTCCCCCATTTAATGCAGGAACTTCTTGGCATAAAAGCTGTGCTAGTAGCATACAGCCTGCAGGGTTACCATTACAAAAACAGATTTGGCCAGCAGGACATCTCTATTTCCTGAATAAACTCCTGACAGATTACATGAAAGTTAAGTTATACAGATATATCTGGAAACTGGAGGAAGAAGCAACCAGAAGACATTAATTCTGAGGATACTCTGAAAAAGACTCACGCTTTTTTGGTGTGACAATCTCCATTTTCATTGGTTAACAAGTAATATTATTTGATATGAGAAGTAAACACCTGCAGAGTGTTCTCCATTGGTGAAAGCTGTGCATATGAATCCTTATTTCTGCAGACAAAGTGATCTCTGAACAGTGGAGTACAGCTTTTGCTTTTCTCAACCATATATTGTGATGGTGCAGGAGAATTGTTCTTGTTTTCTATAGAGTCATGTATGGTTAAAGCCAGAGTGCCAAAAAAAAAAAGCCTTTTTTGTCTATGAGTCAAAAAAGGATACTGTAGGAGAACAATGGTATTTTCCTTCTCTTTGGGGACAGGAAAACAGGGAATTCCTTAATACATACAGGGATGCTGATTAAGGAAAGTGGATTTTACTACTCAGAAGGCTATATTCATGTCAAATTCCATTTTCTGAACTCAGCAATATATTATTAGTGTCATTTTCTGGAACAAATGATGCTGTAAATAATTCCAGCAAGTGCACTTAATATAGATTTGTTTGCTAAGTGGCGGTGTCTCCCGCCAGGGTTAAAGGTAGAATAAAATGTTGTTTATCCCAATGGGAAGAGAAATGATGAGATTTCTTGCTTCCTCTCTTGTTTCTGTCTGTAAGCCATTGTGATCCTGGGTCAGAAGGTCCATCACATGCTAAAGGAGGGAATTCTTGCACAGAGCCCTTTGTTTCTGCAGGGCAGCATCACTGGCTCATTGTGCCATTCATTAATGCCCCATCTCTTTGCTGCTCCTTCTGTTTCTTTAGACAAACCCCTGCCTATTTTGGGGAAAAGGTTCTGTGCTCAGCTGTTTAATTCTGGATTGCAGCCTTCCTATTAGCCAAAAATGAGGGTGTTAGAGCAGATGGAGGTGACATGTTAGAGCTAGAAAAAATGAGGTACTTCTGAGAAAAGAGCTGTATAAGATAAATTATTTTTCATTCAAATGAGAGGTCCCAGAATCTTTTAGGCCCCAGTCCCACATCCACTCATACCTTTGATATTTCCCTCCAGGAAAGCCAACAGAAGCATCCCCAGGCAATCACCTGTGAGCATGTGCATGTACAGAGCCTTATTCCATCAATCTGGTGGAAGACAAAAAAAAAGATGGAGACAGTTTTGCTGTCTCAGCTACTGGCTGTGAAAAAAAAAAATCACAAAATCGAAACAGCTGTTAACTGGCTTAACTATGTCAATTACTCTCCTAAAAGATCCAGATGATCTTTATTGGTGCAGAATCCTATCAGAACATATACTTTCTTAAAAACAACAACAACAAAACACTTGTTTTCAAACTGAAATCTACTAGCAATTCTTTCAATGAAGGAATGTTCCTGAATGATTCATCTTTATATTGTTTGCAGGCAAATGAAACTAATATTGATTACAGAAAAGTTAGCCCTTCCAATTGCATGTAGAAATCATGGCCTGCTTCTTCCCTATTCCCAACACATCCTATTACAGGTTTCAAATCAAAGTGTCCAACATCCTTTCATTTTTGGCCAAGAAGAAACTAGGCTTGCAGTAGTGAAACGAGAATGCTAATGTGGGCAAAATTTCCTAAAGCTGTTCAAACTTGCAGCCATGCTAACATGCTTTCAGATCCAAAATGTTTATTCTCTTAAGAATTAAAAAGAAATTGTTGAAAACAATGAATCTGCTTCTGAAAACTGTTACTTTTCTCCTGAGAATTGGTCTGAAAAATCACATCTGAAAGTAGAAATAAACATTCACCTTTCAGACAGTGACTCTGGTAGAATCCTCCCTGTCAGCAGGCCCATTTTAATCACATACGCTCTCATCAGGTAACCCCCACACAGAAACTGCAAATGCATTTTTTTACATGGAATATTTGTATGAACATTTGAATAACTTTACCTTGAAAAGTCAGCTTGACTACATGTAAATTATCACGAGACATACAAAATTACACCTAGATCTCTACCTCTGATTTATCTACCCTTCCGTTTTACTTTCAGATGATTCGTCATGAGAGCACTAGAACACCCCCTGAAACATGCAAGATTAATCAGTCCAGCAATGAACTTATGTAAATGCTTTACTGTGAGGATGTGAGTTGTGTTGTTGACTTCACTGAATCTACTCCCTGGCTTGAAACTTAGTCAGTCTGAATAAACAAACTGCAGAGGTTTCATTTCTCTTCTTAACCTTCCCATATACCAGATGGATTGTTTTATTTTCCTTCTAATACTTTATTTAATTTTTCTCTTTTCTACCATTTGATTTTTCACATTAATATAAGTATTTCCCTTCTTAGGAGAAGTTTTACACTCTATAACAAATTCTAGCAGAGGACTTTGACCATCTTAGATAGATTTTTTTGTGCACAGTGGGGATCTCAGCTATAACCAGTGTTCATCAATACTATTTTTACATAAATATGTTCAACAACAACATCCATAACAATTTAGACAATCAATTATGCTAAACATTCTGATATATCCAGGTCAAGAAGGTGGTTTTCTTAAAGTAAGCTTAAGAAAGTGTTTTCTCTCATTTTCACTCTAATGAGGAATTCAGCAGTACAAAAATGAGGTGAGAAAAAAACGTGAAGAAGGTGCTTATCAGAAGCTAAATAGGTGTGGATTGAAAGAATCTGACTACTTTTCCACTCTTCAGCTGAAAGGACATTGCACTTACATGCAGCTTTATCAAGAAGCATCTTTTTCCCAGTGCCACAACAGGAGAATGTCTTTCCTCAAGGAAGAGCTACAAGCATGCACCTATGAGTAGAATGGCTATTGACACAGAATTAAGGGCATTACCATGATTTGGAATCATTCCATTATCAATAGGATTTAACTTCTAGGGCTTTTTTACCCCTAAAGTGATGGCACTGCTGTTCAAAATAGACCTTCTATACAAATTAAAACTGGAAACTACAAGTGGCACTGTTTGGCACATAAACCTCAACCAATTGTTTTCAGTTTGATTCATACTGGGTGTGCCTTATTTCTCCCTTAAAGAAATTAAAGATGCCCATTTTCAAAAGGAAGGGAGCTGTGAATAATCCACATTTTATATAAGCATTGCTAGTAAGCAGAGCAGAATAAAGATGCCTTCATTTTACTAACAATTATGAAAAGATCATATCAGACAATGACCTTTAGAAATGCTTCAGTGACCACTGTGTCAAGCTGTAAGTCCTAAGTGGGAATTCTTCAGATAAGCTTTGACTTGACTTTCACTTAAATGCCTAATTTTGCCTCATTCATGTTAACATGATTTTTACTGACGACTCTAAAAAGGAAAGAACAGCCCTGATGTAGAATAGGCTAAAAGAAATTAATAGACAGCTATATGTACAGTGGAGAAATGGGTTTAGCTGTGCATTTTCACTTGCTGGTTTCCTGATTTTCCAAGGACATCCTTTAGCATTTGATGTTGGTGCCAATTAGAGAGAAGGTGGAGGTAGAATTTACAGCACTGCCATCGACAAAACTCTCGCTGAAGCAAATGGGAAATACGTGCATGAATTTGGCTGAGTATCAGTAAGGTAGAAAAGAGCCAATTGACTGATTCTTTTCAGTTTATAGATGGACTAATAATCTCAAAAAAGCAGTGGGAGAGAAATGTCTCTTTGTTAGGGCTTAAAAATACAGTTTGTATGTGAACATCTTATAAGAATCCGCGTAAGAGTCAACGACACAAATCCGTAACATTCTCCTGCCATTCAAGGTCATGTTAACCTTCTTGAAGAAGAAGCCAAGAAGTCCCTAAGTTAATCATCCTCCACATTGAAGCCGGTGCTTATTTGATTCCGAGGTTTTGCTCAAGACGGAACAAGCATGTGAAAAATTGGTGAAATGCAAGATTTCATTTACACCAGGTCAAAGTGACCCAGATTTCCAGTGAGGTCCAAAGTATTATTGGTCCTTCACACAAGAAAAGTTCTGTGCACAACTCATTTAATATTTAAGAGGTTTGCATAAAAGTATGTAAGAGAGCATTTTCTTCTTGCTCTGCCAAGAAAGGTCAAATAACTGTTAATACTAGATAAACCTCGTGAGAGTTCTAGTCCCCAGAGTAACTTGGATTATGCCTACTATTCTCAATACACAACAGTTTATTCAAGCAGGAAACCTATAGGAACAGAGTACATCCACCACAGATCCATGCTGTGCAGCTCTGTGGGCTCTGGTTGTGCCTGCTGAGGATTTGGGTCCACAATTTGCAAAGACAAGTAAGTGTAATGAGAACAGACAATTTATATCGACTGTGAGACTGGTAAAAAGCTTTTGAGCATTCAGCTTTGGCTGTGATGTAGCTCAAAAATACAGGCAATTTTATTAAAAAGGAGCCACATTTTGAATTGAATGACTTTATGACAATATAAATCTATGTTGTTGTGGTGTTAATATCTCACTGACTCAGACCTAAACAACCAGTGTTTGCATTGGTGAAAAAGTTACTGGCTTGAAAATTAAAGATTAATTTTATATTAAGTTTGAGAGAATGAGAACAGTGAAGTCAATAGCTCTAGCAAACAGCATGGTTTCCATATCACATTTAATTACACATGAGTTCTTTAATATTATTTTTTTAAAAGCATATTAAACATCTCTTATAAATATTTTAGCAGTTACATAATGGACTGAGTTGTTATTTGCTGTAGGATCTTTTTCTTCATATTTTCCTTCTGTCCTATCTGTTGACATGTCAATAGACAGCTCAGGGACACAGGCACTGAAGACACACAGCTAGTGTGAGATGAGCACCATAACTGGTAGCTGTGACAGCAGAATCAGATTTGAGGTGATCTTTCTGTGGAGTGTTGCACTACATTGAAGCAGTTACTCACTTTTAGCGAGCAACTTTTAAGCGTTTGTCAGCTACTGCAATTGAAAGGGGAACACAAAATTGTGACAAGTGGTGATATTTTTCCTTTAAGCATTTCCATAAGTTAGAGAGACAGAGTTGAGAAATCTTTAATGTACAGGTCTTCTAGTATATATTGGTTATCTGCTGGCTTTCCCTGTGCTGAAGGTCAGAAAGTTTGAAATTCCAACTCAGAGGAAGGGCTGAATCATGCCTTGCAGACAGACAAGATGCCTTGCCCCATTTCTGGCACTCAAGAGCCCAGCTCTCTCCACCTATTAAGACGAGGGCTGAAGAGGCTTTGCTGCAGCCCATTCCCAATCTAACACCAGTTTGGCAAGGCCAGGCACAGCCCTGGTACTCTGGGAGAGTACAGGCTTAGCAGTGGTACCTACCTCTTCTTCTGCTCAGTCACTTCATGAGTTTTTACTTATAGTAGCCCGAGGACAGGCCAGGAATTCTGCATCATTTGTCTGTAAATCCAGGGCTTGTCTTGCAACCACAAGCCACTGCATTATTTATAAAATGCAGACTGCTCTCTGCTTCTTAAATACAACCCGTCCTAGTCTGAACACCTCTTTAAATTGAATATTGTCTTATGCTCTTTGATTGTGTGTGGAAATATACTGCTTCAAGGTAAAAGGAGAGGAGTTGAATTATTATCCTGAAGGCTGTTTGTACACTTCCGTGATCCACCCACTCATCTTACCTTGAGGGCGATGTGAATTGCATGGGCTGGTCAAGAACAGAGCAAAGCAGTCAAGTGTTGACTGACAAGGTTGCCCCTCCTAAGTGCTGGCTCTGAGCTCTGATCTCTGAGCACTATTGATACTCGGCAGTGAAGCAGAACTGCTGACGTTCCTGCTGGGCTCCACACAGAAACCTGAACATCACCACTGCATTCACAAATTGGAGCCAGAGTTCAAGGAAGAAAATTTAAAGCAGGAATTTTCATCTTAAATGAAAGATGTTTTCACTCTGCCTCCTATTCAGTACCATACTCAAACTTTAACCTAACTTTAAACGTTGCACCTAACTTTAAACATTAAAACCCTATTGTGTACTGGAAGGCTAGAAGGTGGCTGTGTGATTGAACTTAGCTTGCTGAACTTAGGCCTATATCAAGAGAGAAACTTCTAAAGCACTTCTCTTTATTAAAAATATATTTCTACTGAGAGCTGACATGTTCCAGATATAGCAGCAGACCACATTTCTTAAAAGTTACCTCATGGTCTCAACCTTCCTAATGACACTGTAAACCATTGGTTATCAAACTAGATTTAAAGTGTATGCATATAGAAAACTTCATTACAAAGAGAACTATCACAACTGGCCTGGCCATTCTTACTTCATTATAGAAGAAAACCAAGTATGTATGCATGTGTATCTACATATCTGTGTGCATTTGATTTTTAAAAAACAAAGGGCAAACTCCTGGCCCTTGGAATATAATTACCTTCCCATGTTTTTCAGCAGGGCAGGATTTCTCATATTTCTCATCAGCAGTTTGATCTCTTACCTGATTTCCCTCCGGATGTGGTTTAAACTTTACCCGGTTTAAATTTACTGTGATTATAAAAAGAAAAACTTTACATTTACACAGGCATGGTTTTTTTACCTGCATGAACTGGAAATGTGTCTTTATAAGTTATAGAACTACAGTAGAGTATGAGCTATAAATAAAATAGTTATTTGCCATGAATCCTCCGAGGTACACTTGAAACTTAAAGTAATAATATAATAAACTACAAAAGTAATTTTTAAATACTTAGGTGTGCTTACAAAAAAAAAAAAAGGGGGAAGGG
>WAAE01006682.1:0-20094 GCA_013400495.1 Nicator chloris | reverse complement strand
TTTGTTGATATTTTTTTATTCAGTGTACTCAAAGCCATTTTAGTCTCCATTCTGAAGTGACAAATTCTCCTTGTACGTTCTAGCTGGAGTTCCATGTCCAGCAGCAAACCTGGGCTGCACTGTAGGAAACTGCAGCTCACATCAGACAGAGATTCAGGCAGAGCAAGGTCTCATGGTGGTGGTGGTGGAAATGTTCCCTCTGCAGTCAGGGGGGTTCAGTCCTGTCTTTCCCACTAATTCTGTTCCTGGTTTTAGACCTGGTGTAGATGATCAGCATGAATTGCCCAAGCTCACATGGCTTTCCTGGGAATCAATTTCTCTATTTCCTGTTGGGATCCATACCATTTATTTGGGTGGTTCAACCAGCCAACACAGGAAATTTCAGATGTTCCTACAGGTAAGTGCTGACAGGTGCCCTAAGACACAAGGAAAGGATGTCTCAAGAAGCAGAAATCACCTTTTTATATCTGCTGGCCTTAAGCTGGGTTTACAGCAATATTTAGGGTTCTTGCCAAAAGTCATCTTCAACCATTCCTCACCACTGATTTGTTTCACCCCCAAATTCACTTTCCTTCAGACTGCCAATGCCATTGCAGTGAGAAACAAACATCACCTGGGTGTCTGCCTTGTCTGTCCTTCCCAGATTGTCTCTGCCAGTGAGCACGGATGGAGAGCTGCAGAACCACTGGGAATCAGGCACAGGGAGCTGGGGGAATGCTGAGGAGGTTTGGCAGTGCTGGAGTCTATGGATTCACACTGAAAATGGTGTGTAAATTCAGGCTCAAGCCTCTGCTTAAGCTTATTTGAGCACTTAGTATAAAAATTAGTGTATCTATATGTATAAATAATTGTATAAATTCATTAACACCAGTGGTATAGCAACCTTCTGGTTACTGAATCCAGGTTGTCTCTCCCCTGCAATGGGGAGACTTGGCTCCAGTAATTTATTTTTAGTGCCTGCTAAAATTCCATCTGAAAACAAAAAGAAGTTTATTCTACTCCAGAGCTGCTCTCTTCATCTCAGCTGGGTTCAGAACCAATCTCTGCCTTCCACAGCATCCTGGGATCCTGGCTCACATTCCTGCCTGCATGGGGTCCTGCCTTTGTCACAGCACACTTACAAGCTGATGATGCCAGAGGAATTGCCCTGAAAGCCTCTGGGAGGAAAAATCTCCAGATTCCTGGACCCAAGGCTATTTCGAAGAAGCAAGCCAGCAGAATATTTCCAATAAAATTCACTCTGTGGTTATGTGAAACCCCTTTTTTTGTGGCTTTTAGCTGCCTAAAAATAGCTGTTGAGCTTTGTCACCGCTGTGCCTGAGGCTGGTTTCCCTCTGAACCTGTTCATGGCCTTTCTTTGACCTCTGGGATCTTCTGCCAGCCCTGTGTAGTGCCATCAATTGATCCCTCCCTGGGTGATGGGGCCAGCAAATTCACCACACTCATTTTCCGTGCCTGAGGTCAGATGGAGCCTCAGAATTCCATGATGTTTACCTGATAAACATTTACAACCCCCAACATAAGTTATTAGCACAGGAGGTGGTTGATATTTGTATTAAACACTAATTAAATGCTCATTTCTAGTACAGTCATGTGCATTACTCAGAGCTTGGGATGAATTATGGCAGTGACAGATTTCAGACAGCAGAAATATTTGCTTGAGGAATATTTCCTTGGAAATTTTTTTCTTCCTATTCCCTTTATGGCAAAACAATCCTGTTTTTAATAGAGAGTTGTCTTATTTATCTGTCTGTGCTTAAAATCCTAAAGAGTATTTGTTTAGGAAATGCAGTTGGTTGGAACAGTGAGAGAAAAGCAGAGGCAGAATGTTTTTTTGGGGGTCCATTTGGTTATTCACAGCATAACGAGAGCTAAAAAGGGGAAAAAAAGGGGGAGAAAACCCCAAAGAGAAAGGAAACAGGAGCACACATCAATTTTTTTCTCTACTAGAAGCTGAAGAGAGGCACAGCAGGAGAGAAGAGCCCACAGTTGCTGTTCCCCTGGCTGGTTACTCAGGTGTGTGTTTTTACAAGCAGATTACTCACGGAGTAAACGTGAATCACACCTGCCATTCATGGTTTCCTTTCCTTCCCTGCTTTCACTGGAATATCTGAGCGTGTTTATCCAGCTCTGCTCTGGAAAGGCTTTGAGGTGCAACTCCAAGGAGGTTCCTGGTGGATGGGCCTGCAATCTCCACACTCTTTCCTCTCCATGGACACTCAGAGACCCTAGGGAGTAAGGAGGCTTTTTTATCACCCTGGAAGAGCAGAGAATGAGGTCAAAATGTCTAATCCACACCTGTCCTGAGAGCAGTGAACCCTCCCAGGCTCAGAGGTGTGATTATGAGCGGCTGCTTGTGCTGAGTTCTGCTCTGTTTGCTTTGTCAACATCCATTTTAATATATATATATATTTTTTTTTTTTGGCAGCACCACAATGCATATTTTCACTGAGTTCCTACTCCTAAACAAAAGGCATTGCTTAATCCACCCCTCTTGCAGTGTTTGCAGGAGTCGTGCAGTGTGTGCTTTTGGGGTTTTTGGCATTCCAGAGCACACCTTGCAAACCAGAAACTTCTATATCCCTGAGACAGGCATCAACATTTACACCACCAAGCTGGGCGGGGGGGCAACATTTGGGGGTGATATTTGGAGTTTAAAAAAGCACTTTATTGGACATTTAAATGCTAGAAGCAGGCAGCCACTGCCATAGGAAAAAGTTTCTACTTTTCTTGTGGAGAAGGCTGTAAGCACCCTAAAAATTTCAGAGAAAAATTGTAAAAGATTGTATCAGCTTGAAAAAAAAAACAAGGATTAGAAAGGCAATTTATAGCCATCTATTTAAAATCAAATCAGAATCCTTTGCTTTCTGCCCTTGTTTGTGCAAAATGCTGCAAGGTTTTGCTCTTGGAAATCTGGAAGCTCCAAATATTTACTTGCATTGTACAGATCCAGGTGTTTCAAGCAGATATGATTTCCAGAATCAGATTCACACCAGAGAATCATTTGGTTTTTCTGAGTGAGTGACTTCCCATTTCACACTGGTTGGGTACGTTAATCCCCCACATCAGCAATTAGAGATCATCCAGAAGTGGAGAAAAATATGTTGAGCATGTGGGCTGGCACCACCTGAAGACAGAGAGGGAAACACAATGGTACAAAAAAGGCTGTGAATTCTGACCTGCTCCCAAATTTCCTTCTCTAGAAAAAAACATCTTTTCATGGCTGGTGGAAGTTTGTGAAAAGAAGGTTTGTAGAGGAGCCTATTTATTTAAATGATGGAGTTGGGTCTCCTTAGCAGCTTGGTACCACTCATACATTGAAAATTCCTTCTGTTAGCAGTGCCAGGGAAAATCCCCTCTGCCACTGTCTCAGTGCAGTTAAGTGCAGTCTATCTTGTAGAACAAAGAGATTAATTACTGACCTCCAGCAATTAATTATAATCCAGAAAAGGATTAATTTATATATGGGCTGTAGTGAAAAAAAATAAAATGTTCTTTTCAGTAAGCACAGTCAAATAAAGGCTTGTCATTTCTTAATTATATCGAATTAAAAGAACACCTGACCTGTGACCAATAAAACCCAGGGGTAATTTTCTGTGTCTTGGTGATTGATTGTGTTTGTGCAAGGAAAACAAAAATGGGGGAGGTCCATTTACTTAACATCAGCATGAGTAAATAAAATATTGCTGGTTTATATACCTCATTAGGTTTTATAATCAGGACTAGAATTAGGTCGTGGAAGCCTGCAGCCAAGTCTATACTTTGTCTTGCTTGAAGATACTGTGGGAAATGGCCTGTTGGTTTGGGTTTGCATTTGCATTTCTGCTGGGAGAGAATCCCACGTGGGATTGCTCAGGGGGTTCTGAAAGAGGTAAATCTGCAACAGGGAGGAAGACAGACCATGATGGGGAGATTTATATGTCTTGGCAAGAAGGCAAATTCCTCCTCAGAATGGATAAAGCTGCAAGAAAGGCGCTTGGTTTTACAGAAGCTGCTGGGAGGAAGATGGGGCTGTGGCAGTGTAACCACAGGACCTGTCATTGACTGGCTGGAAAAGACTTTCAAGGCCATCAAGTCCAACTTTCAGCTTGGCACCATCACCGTGAACCACATCCTCAATGGCCACATCCACAGCTTTTTTACACTTCCAAGGATGGTGGCTCCACCGTTTTCCTGGGCAGCCTGTTCCAGCGTGCGCTGGTTTTGCACGGAAGTGATTTCTCTAAAAAAAAGCTGTGGCAAAACTAAGCAGTGGTTACCTTCGAATATTAACAACCTGTGTGTCCTAGGGTGGCTTTATGATGCTTGTATCCCCACACTGTCTGCTCTGTTTGTCTTGGATAGTATGTCCTGTACATTTAAGGCTGGAGTGAAGAGGGAAGGAGCGTGCAGTTTGTTTGGAGGAACTGCTGTGACTCCTCCACATTCCTTCTTCTCGGCCTGTGCTGCCTTCAGACAGACGGACGGAGAGCTGTTTTTTCGTTTTTCCTTTTCAATTGGTTTTTGGCTAGCTGAAGCAGAGAAGGGCCCTGGACAGATTCTTTGCCTTTCTCTTGGGAGTGTTTGCATCTGTGCTGGACTGCAAAGATCAGAGAGACACCGAGAACTCGCACCTGCGGCCTACCAGGCCTGGCCTGCCCTGAGAGAGACTGAGAGCCAAGCTACACCCATGGCAAGGACACTTTCATTCTGGGAATCCCTTTTGGAGTGGAGAGAGGTTTTATTGTTTCATATTATTCAATTGTTGGGCTTTTATTTGTTAAATAAATAGTTTTTTCCACTTTTTCTCAGAGGGAGTTTATTCCTGAACCAGCTGAGAGGGGAGGGGCTGTTTGGGCTTGCTTCACAGAAGATCCTATTTGGAGGTTTCCTCCCAAATTTGCCCTAAACCAGGGCACTGTGGAACCAAATACGGAGCTAAATACGCCTCTGTGGCCACAAAGGTTAAAATTAAAAGAATTCTGTGTGAACTGTCACATGATGCTTGACTACCCATTCAGTGAAGAATTTTTTTCCAAATCTTCAGTTTAAACCTCCTCTGGAGCAACTGGAGGCTGTTCCCTCCTCTCCTTGTCCCTGTTCCCTGGGAACAGAGCCCGATCCCCCCTGGCTGTCCCCTCCTGGCAGGAAGCTGTGCAGAGCCACAGGGTCCCCCCTGAGCCTCCTTTTCCCCAGGATAAACAAGCCCCACCAATATTCTCATCCCTTAAACATCTCAGGGCTGCTCTGCTGCATTGTGGCACCACCATCCCTTTTCCCTTGCAACGTTCGTGATGATTTTTCAATTTACCTCGTTTGTTTGCTTGTTTTCTTTCTTCTTTCCATGAGCTTCTTTCCAGCAGATGTGGGTATCTCCTCATTTGTGCTGCCTCAGCAGCACGGCAGTCTCTCTGAAACGCTGCTCTGGATTGAAAAATTTCTCCAGACCCAGGTTTTTATTTTTTT
Organism: Nicator chloris; assembly: GCA_013400495.1. Lineage (NCBI taxonomy): Eukaryota > Metazoa > Chordata > Aves > Passeriformes > Pycnonotidae > Nicator > Nicator chloris. Next base: position 14,649 of record WAAE01006682.1, on the reverse strand, counting down.
AGGAATGGGGAAGTGCCTGCTGAGTCAGCACAGCGAGAGCACGGATCCGTGAAGGAGAGCTGGGTGGGAATTTGTGAGCCTGTGGTAATGTCAGGGAGCATTCACTAAGCTGCAGGGAGCAGGAGGAAATAGGAGCATCATTATGAGCAAATTCCAGCTGCTGGGAGGAGGGAACCAGCATCACTGTGGGAAATGGCACAATTGCTAATGTGATTTTAAGAGCTGCAAACCTGATAGAAGGAGAAGTCACCCCTAAAAAGTAATAAAGCTTTGGTAATCCATTATTTATGTGTGCTGGAAGGGAATATCCTGAGTGTTCTTAAAGAAATACATAAGCCTGCTTGTTTTCAGGGTGTTATTTTCCTACTGAACACCCCTCCAGGCCTCAGTGCAAGCAAATTTTAATGCAGAAATTAACAAGGCTTATTCTTATTTCTTATTCTTCTTTCCCTTTTTTTAAAGTTTTCTGGAATAGTTAATTCCTGGGGACAATCACATGCTTATCTTCCTGTTACCACTAAAGTAAGAGGAATTATTCTCTATAATTCTGCCAGGCAATCTGTATCTATTAAGGTTTTTCATGAGTTAATGGGGGAAAATCACAGAAACCTTATGGCAGCTGGATTCAGGCCTTCAACAGATAAGTGAATTTTTCCTCTCTGCTCCTTGTGGAGGAATTTTGCACTGAGGAAACAATTCAACATTTAATTATGCAAAGCCAGTATTTTGTTTTGTGAAAGGATGAGATTTGCTGGGCACAGTCCTTACTATCTGTTGAGTCCTTCCTGACAAAATTGACTTGAGTTTATGGCATCCCAGAACAGTTTGGGTTGGAGGAGACCTTAAAAATGATACAGTTCCACTCCTGCCAGGGACACTTTCCACTAGTCCAGGTTGCTCTGACCTTCATCTAATCTAATCTAATCTAATCTAATCTAATCTAATCTAATCTAATCTAATCTAATCTAATCTAATCTAATCTAATTCATTAAACACTTCAGCGATGGGCCATCCGTAATTTCTGTGGGCAACATTTTCCAGTGCCTCACAACCCCCAGTAAAGAATTTATTCCCAGTATTTAATCTAAGCTTACTCCCAGTTTAAAGCCATTCTCCCTTACCACCCCTGAGTTGCTGCTGTTTGGTGATTTTAAAGGAAATCATTTCAGGTTCTGTTTTATCCTGTCCTTGCGTTGTCAGCTTCTGCCAAAATGCAGAACCTGTGGCCTGGATATGAAACCCAATACTGAAAATGAGAAAAAAAGACCCCAAACAAACACATTTGGATAGCTTATAATAATAACAGTAGTTATTAATGCATGGAGTTTTTTATATCACAATTGGTAAGCTTAAAGGCTGATGTTGCTGTGAAGGGAATCTTGACCTTATTTCATGAGGCGCAATGAATTTCTCCTGAAAATGAAAAGTAGAGCCAATCATTGCTCCTCAGTGAGCTGCAGCAAGAGCCTGATGTGCTCACCCATCATCCTGCAGCCTCCCACAGCAAACCACACCATCACCACCACCACGCCTCAAACTGATAAATAAAATGGGCAGGCTTATCAGAGAGTCACTTTCTAGGAAAATGTTCCTTAACAGTTTCATTTCTGGTCCTGGCAATACCAGGTTTTGTTCCTGTTACTTGTCTTGTTAAGGAGGTGGAAATAAAATTTGATCAATCAGTCATAGGCAAAAACTTTGAAGACATTAAGGCCTTTAACTCTTAGGGTTTAATGTCAGTCTTGCAAGGATCTGCAGCTTTTTAAATCACACAAGCACATGAAAACCTCATCTTGTGGTGTCACTCACTTGTTTTTTGTCTAAATAAAGTCCATGTGGTCTGCTGTCTCTGTTTGGTCACAGCAGAAAACAGGGGCACACTATGAGCCCTGAACACTAGAAAGTGAGTAAAACAGATTAAAATATTCCTGTTCTAAAATCTCCTCAATTTTAATCCAACCTCTTGATTTTGAAGAATCTGGCTTCATTGCTTGGTTCTAGCAATTACACACAATTTCAGTTTGAACTTTAGACCCCCAAAAGACACCCTGGCCCACTATATGCAGGTTTTTCTGTGTTTAGGGGGACTTTCCCTACACAACCCTGAATATTTGTTCAATTGCTCTCTAGGGGTCTATAAAGACCTTCTGTGTAAATGCAAAATTAAAAACCAGATACGATAAACCTAAAGGGAAATGGAGAATTTCCTGCCTCTCACTTTTAATTTAGTCTCATTCCTTTTTTCATTTTTCTCTCCTTGTTTTTGTCCTCTTTCTTCCTTCCCTTCCAACCCCCCACATTCCCACTCAAATTTTATCATTTTCTTGACATTTTCCTTTGCCCTGCAGCCAGTCTTTCCTATATGCCAGGCTTCAAATTCTGAAGTGAAGTGAAATGAATGAATGAATAAATAAATAAAAATCCTTCATGAGAGGAATAAACTCGAGAACTTCACCCTTATTTAAATTAAATTTGGCTCGGAGAGAACAAAAAACTTCTTCGAGCCCTCCAAATTGTAACACTTTTTATTTGAAGTGTTACAGATGGAGCACATCACACATCTGCTGGGCTCCTCTGAAAAGGGGCAGGAGGCAACACCTGGAGTTATTTGTGCTTTCAATATTTCTACTGTGCCCTGTGAAGGATAAAAATCCTGCTGGCAGCCTTGTTCTTAACAGATTTTTGCATGATGGGGGACATCAAGGATATTGAAGTGATTTAACTTTGCAGATGTGGACTGGAAAAAGTCTAATTAAGCATTCTTGCTGGGACATTAAATAGTTTAAACTTAATCTTCCATGTTGATATTCTTATGGGTCTGGCAGAAAAAAAAAAGAGAAAATAATTGAGGCATGAATTATGGGACAGTAATACTATTATAAAATAAACGGTTTTGTGATTAGCAGCAGAACCCCTCAAATTTAAATGCAGCTCTGAAAACCCGGTGTTTAGTGGAAAATAGTTTTTAGGGTGTAGTTCAGTCTGAATTTAAGATTTCTGCTTTTGGGTTCCTCTGGAGGAGCAGGAAATAAGAGCATTGTTTGGAAAGTCATCAGACAATAAAAATTGATAGCTACACCTTTCTGGGAAGCAAACAAATCAACATTGCAAAATTCCCTCCCATTTATAAAAATCTGTCTTCTGAACTCTTGACAATCTTCAGTATTTCCTGCAGGTGCCAAATTAATTTTGCTTCATCTTGTGGAGTGGTCTGGGGGAAGGACAGTCTCAGACAGGCAATTAAGGACTGCATTTCTAGAGATTGTCTAAAATTGGGAATGTTCAGGCAGAACTGCACAGAGCTGTCTGCTTGTGTTGCAGGCATAAAAAAAGTGAAATGATAAAAGCAGAACAGTAAAACTCCGGCATGCAAAGGACAGAGCCCTGAAAATCGAGTGGATTAAATTCATCTGCTGCTCTTGCAGAGCAATTGGTGCCTTGTCACCACACATAATTCTATCTTCCCACAAGAGGGACAGCTCTTGTTTTCTGTTTTAAAGCAGTGCTTGGAAATAAAATATGCACCTCTTGGAGGAAGCCTCAGCTGACAGAAATGATGAGGCTCATCCTAACGTAAGTCGAGAGTCACACCTGCAGAAGGTCTTGTCCCCAGGGTGGAGGCACGAGGGGGGACCCTGATTTGAGCTCCTGTTTATGAAATGAGGTGGCTGAAGGAACAGCTCTGCTTTCCTCTCTGATGGTGCCAGAATAGATCTGTCTCTCAAGACAGGCAGGATGGGAACCCATCCACTTTGCAGTCTTAGGGTTTATTATTTGTCTGTATCACAAGCAAAAAACAAGGGATACAAGGAAAGCAACAGAATCCATGCAAAGCTAGATCAGGAACAAGATGGCTGCTAAAGCATTAACATTTTATAGTGATTTTTCCATCCAATAATTAACAAAAAAGAGTTTAGTGTCATGTTACTTTAGCAAATCAAAAAAGATCCCATGTGGGGTAAATAAGAACAAAAGGTCTCTATAAACCAGGGTAACAATACACAATAATTCATTATTTTAAGATTGAAACATTTTCTATCTTTGCAAAGCATATATCTAGAACATAACACACCCTGTATCATCCATTAGTCCTTGTTCTTGTACCTTATGATAAATATAAATGTATTTTTCTTGGCTTCTATTTTCCTGCATTCTCCGGGAAAGTTTTAAAGTTCCCAGCCTTTTTCTCAGCTCTCTGCCTCCTGAGGCTTTCTTTACTCTTCCTAAAAGCCCTTTTACCTTTTAAATTCTCACATGATGGCTTTGGAAGAAAGGCAGGATGGACGTGGGGATGGATGTTGGGCTTCTCCTCATGGAACACAGAGCCAGAACAATAAGGATAACAATAGGGATGAACTGGTTTGTTTCCCATCTTATTGAGTGTAAGCATCCCCATTACCGGGGGCTTTAAACAACACCAGTCTTTTTCTGATAACGCCCCCCTTTCTAATATTTGATAGTTTACCTCTTTATTTAATTATTTGTTTATTTACCTTTATATTTTTTTAAGATAAACTTCTCATAGCACCTCTAGTATCTCAAACTCAAGCATGATAACTTCTTTTTCTTCATTTTCCACCTAAATATCCTTAAAGTGTTCCCCATGACCAGCACTGTTGTTCAGAGCTATCTCTCAAGGTCACCCTTTTAGGGAAGTTGGAAGAATATTCCAATGCTGGGGCAGAAATCCTCTGACCAGAACCTGGGGTTCATCTCAGGTGTTGTCTGGTCAAAGAGCTGGAGTTTGACACACATTTGTTGCTGGGTTTCTCCCACAGTCAGTGGTGGATGTGGGTCCTTCCAAAAGGTCATTCTGCACCCAAAAAGGAGATATGAAATGGGTGCTACAAATCACACTCGTTTATCTCTCCCTCCTCCACCCTTCCTCCAATTATCAGTTTCCAGTGGGATGTATCTGATTAGAGATCTGAAATGTGCACCCTGATGGGGACATGGTTTAGTGGTGGACTTGACACTGTTTGGTTTATGGCTGGAATCAATGATCTTAGAGGTTTTCCCCAACCTAAATATTTCTATCATTCTATGATTTAATGAATTGCTCAGTGGGGAGGGACATACAGCAGCCATCTAATCCAACTGCCTGGTCACTAACCTTCCATTTTTAGAGGCAAGTGGGTAATTTTAGGTGCCTGATCTGAATTTTATGCCTCAAATTTTAATGGACTTCAGTCCATAAAGATTAATTCCTCCTTAGAAGCCCATGTTCACATTTATCTGAATGAATATGAACCACCCTACTTTCATTAATCTCAATGAATCTGGTATCTGAGCTGCCCAGGAGAGAGGAAAAGTGCTGTCAGACTTAACTTGGGGAAATTAATTTAATTTATTCCAAGTAAAGCAGAGTGGGACAAGGAAGAACAACAACAAATTTTGAAACACCTTCCCATCACTCCTTCTAATTTCTTCCTTAAGCTATTGCAGGTTATATTTTAGTTTAGGGCACAAATCTGTTCTGAAGTTCCTTTAAAGCTCACTTGCTTAGGCACTTGAGAACAGTAGTGAAATAAAGTAATTAAAAATCTGATATAACTGACAGGTCCTTGTTAAGTCAGCCCTGCCAAACCTATGCAAAAACAATTACAGTATGCAAATGCTGATGATCCACCTTGATGCTATTCCCTGCTAAATGTCAAAGAATGAAAAATGCATTGGATTATCAGAATTTCCTTGCTCTTATGATGCTGCTGTAGTGATAAATATGAATATCACTTTTCTGAGGTAGTTTATGGACAAAACAATCACATCACCACTCCAGGCAAATCAGAGTTGGTTTCTGTGGTCAGCTGTGGACAAGGAAATTAATTCAGAAATATTTTATTATGTCTTTCTGAAACTGACTGAAATTTGGCCTTCTGTTGAATTTGCAATAAGAGGCGGGCATAAAAATTTCAACCTTTTGAAATGTGTAAAATCCAAGCATTTTTCCTTTGACTGTGTGTGAATATTAACAGATTGATTGCGGTTGATAGACCCAGGATGATGCCAGTTCTCCACCAAAGTCACTCTGTCACTTCCCCACTCAGATGGACAGAGAGAGAATGTGCAACAAAAATCTCATGGAACAAGGTAAGGGCAGGGGGAGATCACTCAACAATTGCCATCATGGGCAAAACAGACTTAACTTGGGGAAATTAATTTCATTTATTGCAATTAAAGCTCAGTGGGACAATCAGAAATCAACCCAAACTTCAAAACACCCACCACTCCTTCCTTCTTCCAATTTCCTCCTTCCCAAGAGCTGCAGGGAGATGGGGAATGGGGACTGTGGTCAGTTCATCACAACTTGTCTCTGCTGCCTCTTCCTCCTGCTCCAGCGTGGGATTCCTCCCATGGGAGAGTCCTTCAGGCACTTCTCACACGAGTCCTCTCCCTGGGGCTGCAGTTCTTCACAAATTCCTCCACATGGGCCCCTCCCATGGGGTCAGTCCTTCAGGAACTGGCTGCTCCGATGTGGGTCTCCCACGGGGTCACAAACCCTGCCAGAAACCTGCTCCAGTGTGGGCTCCTCTGTCCCCAGGGCCCCGGGGCCTGCCAGGAGCTGCTCCAGCATGGGGTCACAACCTTATTTTGGACATCCTCTTGCTCCAGCATGGGCTTCTCCACTGCTGCAAGGTTATTTCTGCTCCCCCATGGACCTCCATGGGCTGCAGGGCACAGCTGCCTCTCCATGGGCTGCTCCAGAGGTGAATCTCTGTTCCAGCTCCTGCCCCTCCTTCTCCATGACCTTGGTGCCTTCAGGGCTGTTCCTCGTGTATTCTCACTCTTTTCTCTGGCTCTGATTGCTCCTGCACAGCAAATTATTTCCCCTTCTTAACTCTGTTATCCCAAAGATGTTGTCAATGCCGTGATGGGCTCAGCCTTGGCTGGCACTTTGTCTGTCCTGGAGCTGGCTGGAATTGTCTCCATTGGACACGGAGGAATCTTCTGGGAGCTTCTCACAAAAGCCACCCTTATAACCCCTTCCACTACCAAAACCTGGCCACCAAACCTGTGGGAAATGGATCTGTAGAGGATTCTCAAAGCCTGACTGAAGGCTCAGACAGTCTTGTGCATCTGTGTGCAAACTCTGAGATAAAATAGAAACTTCACTGACTTAGAAATGCCATGGGATAGGACAGACACTGCTGAGAGAGAAATGGAACGGGAAACAAGTTTCAAATGATGACCTTGCAAATAAACTAGATACTTTGGAGAAATAGAACTAAGAAAGGTGTGTTGTACCAGGACTCATGAAGAGTATTTTTATATGGTTGGCTTAGAGAAGCATTAGCAGCATTGTGTGGCAAAAGCTGATAGGACAAAAACACTAATAATGTATTGTAATTAGGAAATAGTTTGGCTTCTGATTGTGATGGTGTGAATTGTAACATCTCTACTGTCTCACCCTTCTCATGGGACTGAAAATGGAATAAAATCTTTTAAAATACCTCTCAGGAGCCCTGTCTCTGGGTCAGAAAAAGGGATAATCTGACAAAACCCAGTAGAATTATTAGAACAAATTCTTTTCCAGGCAATGATGATGTTAGGGGAGAGACAATGGAGCTGCAGTTGTGAGGAGGAAGACACTCCCGTTCAGTGGTGTTTTTATAACTAGAAAGGAATATGAGAAAATACTGCACAAATATGGTGTTCTGAGGTCCACAGGAGTGGCAGAAATCAAATCCCAACCCCAAAAGTTGCCTTAATACAGAATTGACCAGAACTTCTATGCACTTGTCTGTTGGACATGAGGTTAACAAACTCTAATTAAAAAACAACAAACAAACAACAAAAAAACCCAAAACAAAACCAAAAATCTAACCCAAAACTAAAATAAAACTCAAACAAACCCAAACCAACCTGACAATTTTTTTACCACTTCAGCTTTGTGTAATTTCTCAATGTAGGTAATTTCAGAGGTCTGAGCTTGTATATCACATATCCCTTTTTCTCTTTAAGAAATAAACTCAAATAGATTATTTTTTGCCTCTCCTAAAAGTCAAAAACCATGTCAAACAACAAACAAGAATATCTTTTTTTTTCCACTTTCTGCCTTATTATTTGCTGTTTGACACAGATGGTTATAAAGAAAGATCTAAAGAGAATTTTAACTCCTAGGGAAAAAAAAATATTTCTTGATACTGTTTTTTATTTTTTTAAGCATGATGGATTTTGCCTCAGTATTTCTAACTCAGTAAAATCTCTAATTATGTTACAACAAGGTTTTGGAGCTGGAGAGCTTGAGGGAGAGAAATGGACATGGAGAAAAGAATGAGGGATGAAAGAGAGAGAACTGCTCATGTCCCCAAATTCATTGGAGTTCCTGTCTTGGGGGTCAGTAAAAAAGTGCAAGGCTCTAAACAATAAATGCCTAAATTTGAAGTTAAATGTTCAATTTATCCAGTCTGCTTTACAGATTTGTCCATGATTCATCCAGTATTGAAGTCTTTTTTCTTTTTGCATCAGACAAATGTGATTCAATCAGTTCTTATCCTGAGGGACTCGAAAAGAAATATTGTTTTATTACAAGCCTGATGTGTTCTCTACAGCTGTACAGTTCTAAAATGTGGGATCACTCATGGAAAATAATAAGATATTTGTAGCTATCTATTTTTGGGGACACTTGCCCTGGTACCTCTGGTATCCAAGTATGTGGCATGTTGTATCACAGAGTGCTTCCATCTTCTGTGGGGCAGGATTGACATTCAATGGAGAAATCAGTCCTACAGCTCATTCCAGGGCAATGGCTCTTCCTCCAAGAGGGGACAGCAACCAGCAAGAGGAGAAGAATAAATTGGAAAGACTCGATGGATCTTCTGGAGCTGGCACCTGGGAAATGCGTGTTCACCTGGGAAATGCATGTTCACCTGGGAAATGTGTGTTCACCTGGGAAATGCGTGTTCACCTCGGAAATGTGTGCTGAGTTTCAGGGCTCTCGGAATGCTAACTGCCTCCGAGAGTTGGTTGCCACCAGAGCTCCTTAAGAAAGAGAGAAAGAGTCCCAGCTTTGGTTTTCTAGGTGTTTATTTTCTTCTTATCTTTTCCGCCATGGCATTCTGTTACAAGGTTTTTCCCCTTGGAAAACCGCTGGAAAAAGAGACCCAGGGTGGGTCTTCCAGCGCCTTTTAAAGACATAACAACCAACCATTCCTTGAAACGTAAGATATTTATAGTTTTATTCCAATTACAACTACATATCTCTCTAATTGACATTTCTACCTCATATTCTATCTACCAATAACTGTGCCACCACGTGCTGCAGAAAATGGAGAAGGAAAGAGAAGAAGAAGGGTTCAGGACCATGTCCCAAACTCTCCATCTTTGTCCCTTTCCTAACCCCCATCCTAAAAATCCTAAACTACTCTAACACTCTGTGATCAACTAAACTAACATCCATCTCAAATATGTGTCTTTTCCAGCTCCTCCCGGAGTGTTGGAATCCCTTCCCAGGGACAAAAGTCCAGGGCAGAGTCCTCCTGGGCCCCCCATGGGGCTCCCGAGCCCCCCAGGGTGTTCATGGGGATGTCCATGGGGGTCTCGGCCCTGGGCTTGGCTCCAACACAGGGCCAGGGGATGCCACCAGAGCCAGGAGCAGCCCCACGCTGGGTGGACTCCCAGCCCAACACACACAGCACAGCTGGACAGGAGGTGTGGGCCACATGTGCCACACTGTGGAAATGTTTGTCTCCAGAACAATAATGTGGAAAATCTTGGCATCCAGAGGAGAGGAGACCGAGGGAAGTCCTAACCTTGGTCTGCAGCTTCCTCACGAGGGGAAGTGGAGGCTCTGATCTCTTCCCTCTGGTGACCAGGCTGGAGCTGTTAGGGGAAGTTTAGGTTGGAGATCAGGAAAAGGTTCCTCTCCTGTGGGGTGATGGGGCACTGAACAGGCTTCCCAGGGAAGAGGTGCTGCACCAAGCCTAGCAGAGTTCCAGAAGGCTTTGGACAACACTCTCAGGCACAGGGTGGGATTTTTGAGGTTGTTCTGTGCAGGGGTAGGAGCTGGGCTTGATGATCCTCCCAGCTCAGGATATTCCATCATTCTGCAGTGGTCAATGCTGTTACTTAACTCAGCTACATTTTTTCTCAATTCCCACTTCATGTCCTTCATGCTTGTGTCCATAGCCCTGTTGATCCCTTAGAAGCAAATTCTGTATTTATATAGCTGCACAATTTTAAAAAATCTTCCTGGATCTCCTTGCAGGGTTTGGATACGTCTGGATTACACCTGGGAACACAAGGGAAAGAAATATAGACTGAAGGGAGGAAAGCAGAGCATTTCCAAATAGCCATTTCCCACTCTTCCCTTTATTTACCACGAGAACTGGAGATGCAGCTTTGGGGCTGTTGACATCTTTCCTTTCCTGAGTCGTTTCATTTAATGAACCCTAAACACATCAGTTGGAAGGGCTGACATATGAGACCTTTCAAAGTGAGAACTGAGTCAAGCCAAGTGAGAAATGGTGGCATCAGCCAAGGAAACTGGTTATTTGAACATCCTTCTCAGGGGTTCTTTATTTTCCTGTTCATTCATCTGCTCCAGGGAAAAGTAGATGGAGAGGGGGAGAGAGATAAACACAGCATCTTTCCCTGGATCAACAAAACCTCTGTTCCACCAATCCCTAGGTGGAATGGTCTAATGGGGGGTGGAAATGAAGATTAAAAGGTAGTTTTGACACAAATGATAGATTAGAATTACAGGGAGACTGATCAGTGAGCTGGCCTGGGAAATACTCAAATTTTGCAACGTTCTGGGGATTTATTAGAGCACAAAGGGTTGTCAGCATTCTGGGAGTGTGGAGAGCAACTCTACTGCAAAGTTCAGCATCTCTCAGAAAGAAATAATTTGCAGCTGATTGTGTGAACAATCAAGATTAGATTAGGTAAGAATTAAGTTTTTTTCCAAAAATACCAAGGCTGCAACACCTGCCATTTTCTCTGTACTGATTTAATAATGAATTTTCCCTTGCTCATATAGATGAAATGACTTCTAGAGGAAGATTACAGCTTCCTAAACAAGATGCAGAGTAAATTGAAATCTACATAAAATAATCTGAGGCTTTGGAGAGAATATATTCCATATATTTAGAGTATTTCTTTGCCAAGAAGAAAAAGAGAGAAAAGGGAACAGAGGCAGTCGTCATCTTTGACTGTTTAGTTTATTTGAATGCTCTTCTTTTTGGACCCCACACTACAACTTTTTTGCTACTTTGTGTTTGCTTATTCTACTTTTTTTTTTGCTGTTTATTTACCATCTTTTTGGCAGCCTGGTATTTATTAGCCATAAATCCTTCTAGGGTTTCCCTTTTTTGGTATTTTTTGTGTCTCATTTGTAGGCGCACATTTCAGAAAATGACTGTTCCTGCAGGAGGGATTGTCCTCACAGGCAGGGCGTAGATGTGAATCCACCGGGTTTCTCCCACACCCAAGGAAATTTGTGTTCTGATGTTCCTCCTCTCTGCCCCTTGCTTTGCCCACGTTTTAATCAAGCACAGGCAAGGCCAGATCTCGAATCTCACACCCACAGGATGAGATTCACCTTGGACAACTTTGGACTCCATAAATTTGGGAAGAAGTTTGGGACATTCCTCTTTGCAGAGGAGAGGGCGTGAGCCATGTCACCAGGTGAGTTGGAGCATCTTCTTCAAGCTGCTGCACTTTCCTCCGGGGAGGAACATCTCAGAGACCAATTTTTGGGTGATTAAAATTTAGTGGCACAAAGCACAGATTCAGCCACCGCTCCAGAATCCCAGGAGGGGATTATTTACTTTTTTTTTTTAAATTAAATATAAGAGTAGCAAACTTGTATTTGTTTGTCACCTACCCTCAGCTTCAGAGGGTTTGAAGGAATTTTCCTGTAGAGGAAAAAAAAAGGAATTTGCCTTTTTTTCGGACAGATACCACATGGAAGCAATATCAGTTCCAAAAATGGCTGTTTGGGGAAATACTGAGATAATTAAAAATGCCAATAGGCTGCTTGGAAAGCTTGATGGCAACAATTTTTCTGTGGAAAACCATGATTGTAGCTGGCTTATCTGATCTGTGGGCACTGTCAGCTGATCTTAAACCTCTGACAGCTCCCTCTGATCAATCCATAATAATTCATCCTTCTTCAAAATAGTTTGCTCAGGAGGAATCAGTGCCTGGAGGTGCCTGTCAGATCCATTTTGAATGAGGGCAGAAATTAAATGGAGATTATCACTGGGACCTTATGGAATTTTGCAAATAAAGAAATAAACCATTGATAGCTTGTTTCTAAAAAAGAATGAAAAATTTTATTTAAAAAATCCCACTAATCAATGGAGATTAATATTGATCGGAATTTTCTTTCAGGAAAAGATCCATTTTAGAAAAATCACTAATTGTTAAGAAACTAATCAATGGGTAAAGAAATACAGTATTTTATTGGGAGAGAAAATTTAATTTTCGTGCCTTCCAGCTGCAAAATTGACATAATATTTACAGAATGCCAAGTCCAGCTGGTGAAGAATTGAACTCTTGACTGATTTCACACTCAAGAGAAGATAAATCCCTTTTACCTCTGCCTTTGCCTGTGTTGAACTGAGCAATGAAAACTAAGTTTTCCCATTTGAACACTGCTTGCCAGATTAGAGCACAATAAAGCAGCCCACTCTTTGTACATTTTGCAGAGATATTAAAAATATAATCCATAAAACCAATGAAGTATCTGCAGGACACTTCTTGCTCATTAGGTTTTATCAATTTTCCTGGACATAAGAACTCTCCACAGAGGGTCCTCAAGAGTAAATTGTCTTTTTCTTTGGGGATTCAGAGCAAATAATTCAAGTCTGTACATTTTCAATTAAAAAGCTCAGCCAAAATCCAGAGAAGGCAGATGGAATATTCTAACCAGACTAAACACTGTACACACAGAGGCAAATACCAGCTCAGAGGGGGAAGCCAACATTTCACATGTTTCCAAACCAGTCTGACAGACAGGCTTGTGGAGAAAATTTTCACATGTTTTCCATCTATTTCACAAGCTTCCTTTCTGTATTGCTGGTCATGAAACTTCATTTGAAATATTTGATCAATTTCCAGAAGAAAATTATATTTTTTCCCAGCTCAAGGACCCTTAAAAATGAAAAAAAAGAAAAAAAAGAAAAAAAAAGAAGAAATTTAAAAAAAACCCCATATTCTTTCTAACCTTATGCACGTTTCTTTAGGAAACATAATGAGAAAGAAAGAAAAAGAAATAAGAAATAAAGAAAACAATTAGATTTCCACATGGCTTTGAAAAGAAAAAAAAAAGCCTTCTGAAAATTCAGCCTTCTGCAAAAGGTGTCTCAGTTCAAGGTGTCTTAGTGACTAATTTTAAATCCAGCCTCTGACTAATGTGGGCTTTGTTGTCTGATGTGATGACACAAAGCTTTTTCCCCTAAATATCCATCTGACACGGAGAGCAAGTGCAATGTGGGCTTTGTTGCTCCATGCAGTCAAAGCAATGAATTAAAACTTGCCTTGTGCCACACGTGAAACATTTTTGATGTTTTTTTCTTCAGAAGTCCAAGGGCAGCCTGGAAGGAATAAGACCAGGGTTCTCCTGGTGTGTCTGCCTGATTAAGCTTCTCTTTGCTTTTCGGCTTTCTTTTGCAATGAACTGTGACTTTCTGATTTACCGTTTATAGTGGAAAAGACAAACAAAATGTGCATCCGTTTTTCACAACACAAAAATTTGTTGTCATCGCTCTGCGAAGCATTTGGGGCTGCATCAGTTAACTTGAGGAATTACATCACCTCGAAATTGCCTTCTTTCCAACCAGGAAGAGAACACTTCAGAAGAGTCAATATTTCCCCTGCCCTAATGATCATATTTCTTTTAACCTTATTATGTCACTGTTATCCCATTTTAAATGAACTGGATAGGAGAGGAGTAAGTTTAGCCAGAGGCTGGCTCTTTATTTTGCTTGAGTGATTTTTATGTGTCTGCTTATATTTTGCTTCAAATCAGCTCCTCGTAACTCACTGACCCAGTGAAGGAAATCCTGATTTTTCCCTTTCACCAATAAAAAGCAAATTGGTTTGAAGGCTTCAGGGTTCTAACTCAACCCCGAGAATTTTTACGTCCTCACATCTGGGTTGCTCTGGTGATTGATTAGATGTTGTAGCCTAATTACAAATAAGTATTGGAAAATGCAGAGGCAAACTCAATTTTAAATGAGGCTCACAGAGCATAATCCTCATTATTTTTAGTTCTGCTTGTAAAAGGTTTTATGATAATTTGCCTTTTGCAGCGTTGTTTACATTGGAGAATGGTGGGGATTTGATAGCAAAATACTGAAACTGGAAACCAGAGCATTGATGCTATTTTTAAATCCTCAAAGGCCATTTCACACCTCTTTGTGTCCTTGTTGGACATGATTAGATTGAAAACATCTGACAGCCTTCTGAGAAGTGCCACCAACCAAATCCAAATCCAAATCCAAATCCAAATCCAAATCCAAATCCAAATCCAAATCCAAACCCAAACCCAGCCTGTTGTTGCACATTTCAAGTTGAAATTACAGCTGTAAATCCATGGTTGAAAAAGCTCCTTTTTCCTCTGGTTTGCAAAAAAGAAGCAGGGGAAAAAGCCAAGTGGAATAAAAAAAATTGCTTTGATAATTTATTCTAAAATGAAAACTA
>WAAE01006677.1:0-17393 GCA_013400495.1 Nicator chloris | reverse complement strand
AAGCCCATGTAAGAAGTCACCTCCAGCTCTCTGGCAGGCCCTCTTTAGGGACTGGAAGGCTGCTCTAAGATCTCCCTGCTGTCTGCTCTTCTCCAGGCTGAACAACCCCAACTCTCCCAGCCTGTCCTCATACAGGAGTTGCTCCAGCCCCTGATTATTTTTGTGGACATCTTCCAGAGTCAGTCAAGCAGCACCATCTCTTTCATGTGCTTTCTTATATCTTCATGTTCTGCTTCCCTGAGTGATCTGATCACCAGTTTCAAGACCAAAGGCACTTGGAGGCCAATTTAGCTTTTGGCTCAGGCCAAGACAAGGCCTAAAGTTTAGATTCTCCACTATTCAGCGATATTCACAAGCCAAAGGAAAGCATGTGATCTTCTCATTGCACAGAAGAGTTTAGGTACTATTAATAAGAGTCACAAAACAGAATGATAAATGACTTGCTACTTAAGTGTCCACCAGAACTGATGAAATTCAGAGCCCTTAGAAAAACCAACCAATCAACCAACCAACCCCCAAAACCGAATCACATACATTTGCAGGATAACTCTTTCGTCTCCAGATACATCCCAGGACTGACACCTGGAAACTAGACTGTGTCTGCATTATCTAAATAACAGCATTTCTGTAAAAAATGGAAGAACTGTGACAAATCCTATCCTTGTCATACTTTTATTCTCTATACACATGGACAGGATTCTTTCTGAACTAGGTGGGATACGAGATTCAAACTCTTCTTCTATTTTTCTAGATTTAAATGAAAAATTACTCTAAACCTTGGATTAAAGGGGAAGCTGGACTCAAACACTTCTTGGTTCTTCTGCTGAAGGTGTTACCTATGCAAACATACCACAGGGATTGAGCAGCCCTGCACAGCAGGCCAGAGATAAGCATGCCTTCCCTTTTGAGGCCGTCTACCTTTTCAGCTTTCCAGGCCGTAACTCCATAGATTAGCACAAGACAACCTCTAATGTGTAAAGCAGAATAGCAGCATCTCATATCCCTCTCAAAGTTTCCTCAAGACACTAACAGAAAGGCCAGCTGGTGATGCTAAATGTTGTGAGTTCAATAAACTGTTCACTTCAGGAAATTACTTCACTAAAATGGATGGTTTTCTGCTCCTAGTGCTGACCATATCAAAAAGGAAAATGTTAGTAGTCTTGTCTCATCAGTTTTGTAATAAAATTGCTTGCTTTGGTAACCTTTAGCCTTACAAAGAGCTTCAAAAATCTCTCTCCCATGTTTTCCCTTCAATAATAAATCTGACAACAATAAATGGGCCCTGTTTGCTGTCCAGAGTCTTTTAAATCACAGTGCTACATAAAACAAAAGGTTGGGCTAAGGAAATAAGATTTATAGAATGAATTGAGTCTCATTTTAAAATTAAGTAACCGTAGTTAGAATTCCTTTCCTTAATGTAGTGGAAGTCTCTAGCACACTATGGGAGACTAAAATAATCATAAATACTTACATCATTTCTCGGGAAGCCTTAATAATTCCTTTGTTTGCAGCAGCTCTTTGAAAATTATGCAGCATAAAAGAGAGTAATAACAAACCTTTTACTGCATTTTTGTTTCTAACCTTCAGGAATAGAGGCTTGGTGCTGTATTCAGGGGGCAGTTAGGTTTATAAAGCCGTGCTAATGCATGGTCTCACAGTTCTAAGAATATGACCCTGAGCTTTCCCACTACACATTTTTCTGAATAACTGCATATTTCCCTTTCCATACCTGGCCCCCAACCTTTATACTGAATTTATTATTTCAGTTTGGGCCATCTAATTCCAGATACTTCAAGTCCCCAAATTTTTGGCTACTGTGGAGGGAAGACAAACTCATGTTTTACTCTCAAAGTTATAACACTATTGTACGTGGCCAACATCTGTCTGCCTCCAGTAAGTACTTCAAGCCTAATAGCAGCGCCTCTTTCCATTAGTCTGTTAAGTTAAGCTAAATGTCTGAAAGTGAAGAGTTTTAACCACTTGTGAAAGCATAAATTCATGTAAGACCAGACATCTCACCAGCTTGAATTGTTTCCAGCCACTCATATTCTGTATTGCATTACAGTAAATGGAAAACAAATACAAAACTTTAAAAAACCTTCCTCCTCCTCTGCTATATCCTTTTTTTTCCTATGAGAAAAGGCAAAGGCTTCATGTCTTTGAGGATTTAATGTGTGAACACAGATGTTCACAAATCAGGTTTCACTTGTAGGACCTGGGAGTTTCAGCATCAGGCAGCCTAACCCTGAGACCTTTGCCCTCCTCTCTTCCTCCTCTCTACTCCCACATTACTGACTGACTACTTTCCTCTACAAAAGCATTAATGCACACATTGCTGGGGAGATTTATGCCCCCTTACATTCTGCCCAGAACTTATTCCCAAATAAGCCCTCTGTTAGCTTTAGAACTAGCAGCAATTAGAGTTCTCACTATTCATTCTCTAAAACTTTCAATCTATTTTATCAATATCAAACTCTATCACCTTTGGAAAGACACTGAAAATTCATTAAAAAACTCCTAAATAATGCACCACAGCATGCAAAGAAGATACACATGTTCCCTCTGCATGGTAAAGAGGTTTTGGCATTGCTGTAAGACAAATCAAGTAAAATTTTCTTAAAATTAATGAGTATATAAAACCATGTTAATAAATCTGTACTCTAAAATAGTAGCATCATTTAAGAGTAAAATTCGTAACTCTAATTTTACACCAAGAAGCAAATCAGCTCAGTTTAGACCTACAGAAAAGTAGAAGAAATGCTAAGGTTGCCTTCTAATTTAGTACAGCTATCCTTATGCTCTATAGGAATTTACAATAATACTGCACATAGTTAAGGTTATAACAACCATTCATAAATTATGAAATATTTCACATCAAAACTCTATGCATTAGAAGTCTAATATCCTTTCTCTTCCCTGGTCATAATGATGCTTTCATTGCATCACCATTTCCTAGATTTATTTTTCTTTTTAATAAGGAACATGTCACTTTCTCTGTAGCAGAGATACTGGAACAAAGAGAAAGAACATTCCTGTTAACCTTACACAAACGAGGTGTATTACATTTAACTTTTAATGTAAGAACTCCTGTGACTATGAAAAGAAGATACTGGGAATAAAACAAGGATTGAAATTTGGTAATTTGCTAAAATTACTAGAATCACAGAACAGCATCTATTTACAATCCAATGAAGTGGGGAATTAAATGGAGATTGTTTCTGGAATCCTCCTCATTGTCTGGCTGAAAAGGAAAGTCATAGCTCAGGGAAGTAGCCGACATTCCAGATACAAGGTAAACACTACACTGTAATTGCTAATGAATCAAACATAAACTTGTGAGAAATTGCTACATAGTTTAGGATTTTGTCTGTGAAGTAACTGGCATTTTAACATAGGTTTTTGAAAACTATTTAAACAAAACAAAACAAAAAAACCAGCTTGCATTTCCTCTAAAAGGAAAAAAAAGCTATAAATATCTTCCTTTGGTTTGTGATTACTGCTGCTCTGCTGTTTAAAAAGTGAAATGAAGTCTTTTTAATCAAGTCACTTGTTTTATATACATCCACAGATGCAAAGGATCATTAGGCACTCCCAAGTGATGAGGAAGTCTGGATCATGTTAGAAAGATCATGGATGTGACATATTTGTTATTCCCTTGATATTATTTGCTGCAGAATGACTAATCCAAGAGTTGGCATATCAATGTTTTCATTTTCCATCCGTGAATGCAACCAACCTGTATCATCAATTGCACATCATTTGTTCAGGATACATGCCAAGAAGAGGCCACAAAAAGATATGAATTACTTTTTGCTCTGATTTGCACTTATGCCATCTAACAATGATGCCTTGCACTTCATAGATCATAACATCTTTAGTTTACTAATTCAGTTACAGTAACTCATTTAATAACATTAAGCACTATGCAGGAGAATTAATGTGTCAATATTTCATGAAAATATGTGGTGAATTAGGAATTTATTGCTTTAGGGTTGGGGTTTTTTGGTTTCATCTCTGTGTTCAGGCTGTGAGCAATGGTTCCTGGGAACCACACCACTGCCACGTAGCATGGGCAGAGCCATACTGGATATTGTGATGATTTTGATGTTTATATAAAGCAGCTAGACCAATCATATGTGCCAATATACACGGATTACGACATTTCAGTATGATAAAGGGTATGAGCTAAGTAAAGCTGCCACTCTTACATACAACTGACTACATTTGCATTCACTAAACTGCTCCCTGATGCTTACCTGTGGTAGGATAAGCCCAGAGAGCCCCAAACTATGTTTACAGAAGTCACCTGCCACACCCATCCTAGCAGAAATTACTGGCTGTGCATGTCAGTGATGCTGGGTAGAAACAGAAACCTTTCCCTTAGCTGTGCAAACACAGCTCAGTCACTCTGTAAAATACTAAGTGAGCAGAGAAGCTTCAGCAAAGAGCAGCTAAGAGCTGCAGTGAGGTCCATAAACCAGGAACACCCAAGAGTGTTCTAAGACTGTTACCATGCACCATCGCAGTCCTTTACACACACTGCTGAAATTACTTAAGAATATGCTGCCACTCTAAAACAAATAGTTGACTTAGTAGTCCTCTGATTTTTCTATGCAATTTGTTTTCACTTGCTTATTCAGGCACTGTGAAAATAGGAGAGCTCCATTAAAGCCACCATAAACAACACTTTTAGCCTCACCCCATTAATGAGCTCTTCATTCATGTAAAGGATTGCTAGATGGTAGTGGTTTATCAGGAAGAATAAAAAAGAGCTTTAATGGTTCTACAATGCAGCACAAAGAAATGCTGGTGAAGTTTTTCTCCAAAGTTAGACACTTTAAAACCCCAAAACTATAACAAAGTGTATTTCTGTGTTTATGCAGGTATGTGCATTTGTATGCAATGGTAGTAGTAGGAAATACTCTCAAGCACTGAAATATACATATCTAGCATGCATAAATTAATGTTATAGAGCTTTTGTGTACATGCCAGGAATGGTACAAGCAGGAAAAATGACATTAATATGTTTTATTTGATTAGCATTGGCATAAAAACATCACATTACCATTTGTTTCCTTTATGAAACCCAAGACTTAAGTGGAAATATAACATAATATATTTACAGCCAAGGAAAGTAAACGTGCAAGTTGGCACTAAAATAACTGTTACAATAAAAATTATAAGAAAATACCTTTTACTTTGAAATATTATCTGCAGTAAGAATATTTTTTGGGAAAATATGCAAAAAAAAGAGGAAAACATGCTTTCTGATGAAAACCACAATTTTAATCTCATTTGTTTATGAAAGATGTCAAAGAAGTTATTATACTTGAAAGAGGAATATAATTATTATAATTATTCTATTACTTTTTTCCTACTCTGTGTACCATTATGACGTTTAGATAAATATTAGATGATTTTAAGCAGAACTAATATTTCATACAAAATTTTTATTTAATGCAATGCAGAACACAAAATGCAACATTTCCTCCAAGTATCTTCTGAAAACGACCATAATATCACATTAACATTCACAGCTCTGACATTCAGTATTCAATCGTTTATGTCCCTGCTTCCTTTTCAAAAGCAAGACACAGGCTCTTGCTATCTTGCTATGGCACCTTGGACCCACAGTAACCTCCCTTCACTCACATGCCACCACTTCACATGACCACTGCAATTTGTTTACTGACACTTCTCTCCTACACACTGGGCATCCTGTCGACCTGGCTACTCACCTTTCCAAAGGCTGCAAAACCTCACCCACCAGACTAACAAAAACCTGGCATACACAACATTTGCAATTCCCCAGATAATTCAGTTTGTCTTTAATGTAGTACTTTTTGCATGCAAGTTTAGCCTTATCGAGACAGTTCAAGAAATTTAGTGGAAAATTCCTTCTCTTCTTTGACATATGAAAGAATAAATAAAAATGTTTAATACTTTCTAAAAGTGTAGTCTATATACTAAAACCAAGCAGGATTTTAGCAACCTATTTTATACCTTTATATTGTTGTTAATGAGAATTAGCATGGAGAAAAAAAGAGAGGCTCATATTTTCAGCCAATTAGCATCTGACAGATAACACAGTAGGAACTCAATTTGCAGCCCTAAATTACAGCAAAGAAAGTGCTTTTGACATCAACATCCCTGAAATAAGCCTCAAGGCAAAGTTAATTTTTAAACGTAGTTGAATCAGATGCTAATATATAAAACAGTGCATGCCAGACATTTTTATTATTTTAATCAAGCTACTGCCCTGACAAAAAGCCTGATTAGTAAACAAGGTTTGTGGTTTAGAAATTCTAATTTTAAAAAGTGTACTTCTTTTTAGTGCGTTTTAAATTCCTTTCAGTTCTGCTGGTTAATACATACAGGACCCAGTATCAACAAATTCTTTTGACAGGTTAGACAATTCCTTTTTCCCAGAAAAACTGAGAAATTTTAAGAAACAGAGAACAGACCTATATTAATCAGCTAAATAAGGCACGCTAAAAGTAATGGCATATCAGAAGCTTTTATACACAGAATTATTCTAAAACAGAGCCATCAGCTAAGGTGAAGGCAGGGGGGAGGAGGGAAAGAGGAAGATGAGTACCCTACAACTTCAAGAATTTCCATTTCAAGAGAGTAATTCATTTAGAGGATACTATAAACACTCCAAAATTCATTACACACAGGCTCGATACACTAAGAAAAAAACACCATGTAAAACTATCCAAAATATCTGGCTCAGATACAAACTGATTTATAATTGGATCTCAATGATAGTAAAACTATTTTCTCTAGGATCAGAAGCAGTGTGTTTATTAGAAAGTCAATACTTTCTGCCTTCTATTTTAAAAATGACCCAATCAAGTCTGTATTGGGTTTGCATGGCCAAGCTTTGGTAACAGAGGAGCTACAGGGCTGCCCTCTGTGAGAAGCTACCAGAAGCTTCCTCCACATCCAGCAGAGCCAAAACCTGGCAGCTCCAAAGCCAGACGTGTTCTTGACCAAGGCTGGGCCAATTAGAGGTGGTGGTAAGGCCTCTGTGATAACAGACCGGCCTTCTCCTGGCTGCTGGTGGATTTCTGCCTCCACATGGTCCTGCAGGGGCACAGCTGCTTCACCAGGACCTTCACCACAGGCTGCAGAGGAATCTCAACTCTGGTGCCTGAAGCATCTCCTGCCCCTCCTTCTCCACCGACTTTGGCATCTGCAGAGTTTTTCCTCTCACATTTTGTCACCCCACTCTTCTCTGGCTGCAATTACATCTGTGCAATAACTTTCTTTTCCTTCTTAAATCTGATCTCCTTAAATGGAAGGAGTTACTCTCAATTCCTGATTGTCTCAGCCTTGGCCAGCAGTGGGTCTGTCATGGAGCCAGCTGACATTGGCTCTGCTGGACATGGAGGAAGCTTCTGGCAGCTTCTCACTGAAGCCACTGCTGTAGCCTCCTGCTACCTAAACCCAGCCACAAAACCCACTCAACATATAAGGGCAAAGCCAAAACCAGAGAAAGGTTTGGACATGCCAATTAAAGGTTTCCAAGAAGTATAGGCTTAAGAAACATCTGCTAGCCCATCTAACACATTTTCCTTTTTCTCCTGTGCTTCCCTTCATTTTAGGGTAAATCAATAACTGTCTTCAGCTAGAATACTATTCCTGCGAAACAGAAATCTTAAAACATTGAACATCTATAATAAAACTAAAACGCTAGGTCTATATCATACCTGAAAATGCAATTTTCAAGAGCTAGCTCCCAGCTTGTTTTCCCAATATGCAGAAATTATTTTCATCCATTTGTTCCTAAACATTTTCAAGAGATACACGACCTATCCACAGTTCTACTATTATGATGGAGCATCACTGTCATTTTATGCCAGCAGTTGAGATCATGAGTTTTTACTTAAATGCTTAATTAGAAGCCCCATCACTGTCAGGGAAGAGTGTTGGCTTAGGAGAGAGTTATTTACTGAGTAAGTGAAGTCTAGAAACAAACACTTTGTTCATTTGAGTAGGACTCTTTAGAGCAGTTTTTTATTTTCAATAACATAAAGGAGTGTACTCGATGGGTAATTCTTTCTCACAGCTCTAGATTTATAGCTATCTCAGTTTATTATCTTCTTAATAAGACCACTGCAGCAATGGTCAATGTTTTATTTGAATTGGGCAGCCCTTCTCAGTGAGATATACATCCCAATAATATCATCCGTACTTCATTCAGGTGGTCTCTCAAAGGAGATGTCATTCCCAAGAAAAGTTCAGGAATATTTCCTTAGCAGCTTATAGTCAAGGTATAGTAATAAGACTTGATGAGTACATTTAAAACAAAACTATGGATATCGTGGTCACAGATGTAATCCCCTATACAGCGTGTCTATCAGCATTCTGTGTCACATTCTGACCTAGAAACTTACAGCGTTTTGTCACACTTCAGTATTCTTCATTTGAAAAAATCATATATTTAAATATAGCTTCTAAATACTTATGGAAAACACAAACATTCTGGGATAGGGCAAGCAAGAAAGGTGAAAGCTTAGTCAGGAATACACACTGCATCTTACAGACACAGCAAATATAAACAGGCTGTTTATTCTGCAAATTCCATGAAATTTATATGCTTTTAATTGCTAAACAAAATAAAAGCATCTAAGAATATATGCTGGTAAGGTTTATGCAGGCTATAGATAAAATATTTTGCCTCAACCATTGCAGTGCTAACTGTTGGCTACGGGATTTCCTGCTGGTCATCTATGAACATAGTGAGGAGAATGTTAGAGAATATAAGCAGCCTGACATGTACCTAGACTACTGAAACAGTTAAATAATCCCCCTTTCCTTTAGAGTAGGGACAATTATGAAAAACTCTGATGCTTAGATGTATGACATTCACTCACGACAATGACCTTCATACATAACAAATGTGTATGAAATACACATTTAGTTTACCAGAGGCCTGACTGAAGTAAATCTTTGCCTCATCTGGGCTGTCCTTAGCACTGGGGCACTAAAAAGCTCAAGAATGTGATAATGGAATCCAAGAGAAGAAGTTCTTGAACAACAAACAGAAAAGAAGCCTAGTGTTGTTGAATTTTCTCTTGCCATTTTCCAGTATTTGAATTTTTTATGGTCAAAGGTTTGCCTCCAAGACTTTTGACATGGCAAATTTCACTTCCATTAATCACTTTGAAAAAAAATAGTGTGTTAATAGTTTCATTAAATTACATTAATCATATGTACAGTGAATGCAGCCATCAAAACGCTAACAGAAAATTACATAAGAAAGATTTTTTGCTCGCCTTTTTCAACATTGGAATGTGTTTCCTTAAAGACATATTTTCCTTTTACAGACTATACTGGATATAGTAGTAAATATCTATATACTGCCCTTAAGTCCGTTCCTTCCTTGCCAATCCCATCAGACTGTTCAAGGAAATATGCAATGTAAGTGACATATATTAATTTTCATCTTGCCAGGCAAAGCCCTTGCTCACAGGTATAGAGGTGTATGTTGAAAGGAAGAAACAAGATTGTCTTGGAACTATTTCTTATCTCATACAGCCAGAGACACAGTTAAGATGATTTTGGAAGTCTAGGGGTTTTTTGGGTTTTTTGTTTTTTGGGTTTTTTTTTAAAAAGATGAGAGTCTGAAATTAACTTTGTGGATTACTGTAGGTTTAATTTTTTTTCTCTTTACTGAGCTGTTCTGTGAAACGTAACAGCACAAAATTCCTCAGGTTTGCACATCGTGATAAACCACAGAAGAGGTTTTCTTGAAACAATTCTTTGTTTGAGGGGACAAAACTGAGGTTGGCTAATGCTTGAGCACCTGCTTCTTCTGTTGCAGTCAGTAGCTGCAGGTGTCAGTGTTGTCCTCGCAACAGTAGCTGCCGATTTCTCCGTAAGAAGCCACAAATGAAGCAAAGCAGAACAGGCCAAAGCCAAAAATTGACTATAGCTTTAATTTTCCCTTGAGGTGCCTCTAGTGATAGCAGAAGTTCTCAAACAGACAGGTAAGTACGGGAGGATCAGTAGTCCTGCCTAGCAAGAGTGCAGCCCACTGATCAAGGTAGAGTGGTTCCTCCCCTCTGCTCAGCGCTCGCGAGGACACAGAGGAGATGCAGACACATCCTTCTTGATAAGAATGGTGGTACGACAAGGGGCAGTGGTCACAGGCTGAAGCACATATTAGGTTTCCAAAGAGGTTATGCAATCCCATCTTTGGAGATACCCAAACCAAAAAACAGGGCCCTGAGAAGCATGATCTGATTGGACCTGGGTTGGACTAGACAATCTGCAGAAGAGGCTCCTCCAGCCTAAAGTTTGATTCTGTGTAATTTGCTAGCAAAAAGCATGAAGACACATCAATGGTGAAGCAAATCATTGCCTAGTAAAGGGAAACCCAAGACAGAGCAAAGGTGGTTGATTGGGAACAAGAACACATGTTATCAAAGATTGTGTTGGGCAAGACAACAAAGGCAAAGCATGAAAGAGAAAGGCAGTTACCACCAAAACAAGAATGGGGTTAACACACTGTTCAAAGAGAGTATTTAGTGAATAGCAGTATAGATAAACTCTTGTAGAGACCAATATGGAGAAAATAAAGTAGACAACAGTGGAAAAACATGGTTCAAAACTATCTGCTTTAGAACTTCAGCAGTGATGCTGAAATAAGAATGCTTGTTTATAGCCATCCTGTGACCAAGTGTGTGTGACATTTTGCTGCTTAAAATTTTTTTTTATTTGTTAGCATCTTTTCTTTAAAGTTTTTATTTGCCATACAATGATTCATATTTTTCAATTTGGGGCCAAAATAAGACATTTTAAAATTCAGATGTAGGGTTACATGTTTCACTTTTTTTTTCCATATTTGTCCATCTGTACATCTTCATCACCTATTCAGTATCTTCAAATAAAAATAGTAACTGCAACCAAGCAAAAATTTTTAAAGGGAAAAGAAAATCAAGAATGAAGGAAAAAATCATTGACAATTTAAAAAAATAAAGGTTTCTAAAGCATTTTTTATCTTCATATAGTTTTTTTAAAGTTTTACTACTTAATATTTTCATAAACCATTTCTAACTCAGCTTCCTAAGCAGTTTTTACTGTGGTGTTGTAAGTTTGTCTGTTTATCCCTCCTGCACAATGTTTTCAATCTATCAGCAGATTTCAGCCATATTTGAAGTAAAGCACTTGGGGTTGGATTCCTGTGACAGTTCTCCACAGCACAGGTCTCCATGGCTACAGGAAGCTGTGGAGCCTTGGCTTCTGAGAAGCTAAGATTGCAGTGTGTTCTGCTGAGTGGCAGCCAAAGGTGAGAGCCAGTTTGTGTGCCAGCACACTCACATAAAGGAATGAAGACCCACTTATTTATGGCCTGCCAGCAACAGAAGCCAGGGAACAAGACCCTGGACTAGCCCCAAGTTCAGGAGTGAAATTTTACTTCTTGAACAGCCATTTATGAGCCTAAGTATCCAAAATATCTGCAATTTAAACAGCAGCACCTTTTGTACAAAGAGAAATCATTATTAAGGATCTGTCTCCCAAACTCCGGAAAGAAAAATTACCAAAAATAGTCCATTCATAACTGGAATGTCTGCTGTCTGTACATAAGAAGTAATATTCAGTCTTATAATTCCTTAAATTATGTGCCTCAAATCTTCTCTTTCCATGGACACATCAAATTGTGATTATAACTGTGCAGCAGAATTGAAAATGTACTTCCTTTACAAGTTGCTGTAGATTTTTAACAGTATTATCAGAAAATTTAAGTCTGTCTGGACTTCAGTTAGACCATATCTACCTCTGAAAATGTTATTATGATGTGTAAGATTATGCAATCTAGTAAATTATAATTACATTGGAGAATAATAGCACATGGCAATTTCAATATCAATAGTATTTCAAAACCATCCATAATACATTTCTAGACATAATCCAATAGACTTCCTGTCTTTGAAATAGGTTCTTCTTATTTTCTGAAGGTGAAAAAGCTATTTCCATTTTTTAGGTTCAAAACTGAGTTATACTGTATTTTTAATGTAATTTGTTTTCTTAGTATAATTAGAACTATAACTATCTTCCAATAAATGCATTAACAATGCAAAATGAGAGATTTATTAACATCTTAATCTCCAATTATGTTTTTTCAGCCACAGTTTTTTCTCCTTCTAAGTCATCAGTGAGGAAAATATATTCAATTGCATCTTAAAATGCCCCTAGGGCAGGCATAAGTACTGAGGATCCTACTGACAAAAGCAGAACCTTTCTGTACATCTCCTTATTTTAAGATCCTGTTTATTAAATTACTACATTTCTACAATATTAATGACTTGTTAGTTATAGTCTTCTTTTGGCTTCCACTCCACTCCACTCCCACCTTTCTGAACTCAGGCCATCAACAGCCAACCCTTTGCCCACATGAAGAGCTCTCCATATAGAGAATTAGGGAAAAAAAATCAGTGACAATGATTTTGTGCTGGTTTTGGCTGGGGCAGAGTTAATTTTCCTCATAGAAGCTGGTAGGGGGCTGTGTTTTGGATTTGTGCTGGAAACAGTGTGGATAATGCAGTGATGTTTTCATTATTGCTGAGCAGTGCACAGAGCCAAGGCCTTCTCTGCCCCTCACCCCACCCAGCCAGCAAGGCTAGAGGTGCACAAGGAGTTGGGAGAGGACACTGCAGGGACAGTGACCCACACTGACCAAAGGGATATCCTTTACCATATGGTGTCAGGCTCAGCACAGAAAGCTGGGGGAAGAGAAAGGGGAAACGTTTTGAGTGATGGTGTTTGTCCTCAGAAGTCAGCATTATACATGATGGAGCCTGGCTTTCCTGGGAAACCTGCCTGTCCATGGGAAATGGTGAATGAATCCCCTTGGTTTTGTTTCCATGCAAAAGTTTTCCTTTATCTATTAAACTGTCTTTAAATCCACCCGTGAGTTTTCTCACTTTTACTCTTCCAATTCTCTTGCTCCTCCCACCGGGGCTGTGAGCAAATGGCACTATGGGACTTGGTTTCTGTCTGGGTTTAAATCACATCAGACTTCCAGAGAGTTTCAGAGGTATATGTCCATTCATCTTGGTGATTTTTGCACTCAGTAGTAGTGAGACAAGGATTTTAACATTGTTTTATGTTTTGTGATTTGTAACAAGATTCTGTTTTTTGCAGCACTAGGCTTGGCATGGTCTACTAAAATCCTTGAAGTAAAAATACATATAACTTTTCCACAGGAAAAAAGTCTGAAACAATCTATGAATCCCATGTAAGAACTTCAAAAAAGAAAAGACAAGTATGAATAACTCTGATTTTCTGAAGTCTCATATTACCAAGGCATGATTTATATATTGGAAACAGACAGCATAAGCAATATTGTCTATATGGAGAAGTCATTCTTTTACAGAGAACAAGCTGAAATTTTTGCCAATTATCCCATATAACTTCATTCTCATAATTGTTCTAGGAAAACACAATAGGTCTTACTTTATTGAATTCACTAGTCCTGTAATACTGACTTTTTAATGATTTGTCTTGTTAATAACTTAAAGAAAAGCTTCACTATTTGCAAATCCTCTTTAAAGCTACCAAACACGATACAGAGCCATTTCTACTGCCAAATGACTCTGATTCTCAAAGCAATTTATACAAAATTTTACATGAATTTTTTACCTACTTACATGATTTTTGCCTTGTTTATGAATTATGATTTGTTTGGCAGTCTATAAACTGATGTAATAAAAATGAATGAGACCATTAGTATCATTGGACATCACAACAGAGCAGTCCCATGATGTATCCATGTGCTAATCTCAAAAAGGTGTCAAAATAACAACAAAGAAAAATATCTACATTCCCCTTTATGAAATATTAGTGAAATTAAAAAATATTTCTCCAGCAATTTCTAAAAAATCTGTGCTGACTGTACAATGATCAAAGCATATTTAGAATAAAAGTGTGATAAGTGAAACTGCAAAGTGCCTTTGGGTATCTACCCAGCTTCCTAGCTTGGAGTTTCTGTGATGTACTGAATGATTCAAAATACTACAAGGAGCTGAGAATGCTAAGGAAATCCTCTCCTAACATTTCTGATTCTTTTAAAAATTATGACATAGAAACCTTTCAATCTTCTTAAGGCAACTGCCAGAATGCTGGAAGTTTTCATTCAGTTACTATAGAAATCCAATTTTCTTGGTAGGAAATTTTATTCTGAGTCCTTGACTTCATTTTGCTAGTCTGTACACTTTCACATTTACTTTGTTATATGCAGATCAAGCACTTTTTTTTCTCTCCTTCCCAGATATGTGCCATACAGCTACAGCTTATCACCAACATCATCTCTGTTTTGGTGAGATACAGAGATTGAAATCATCAATGAAGTCTTTCCTGTGTTAGTCACTCTGCAACATGGAGAGACACCTTATAAGCCATAGAGCTGGTCAAACTCAGAATAACAGCTATGAAGTAATGTAATACTGAATTTTTACAGCTCTTCTGAAAGTCAGGAGAAGTACTGAAACATCAGAGTAATAGCAAGTTTCACTTATGCCTTGCCTCAACATTTATATGACACTCTCATACATTTCCACAAAATTGTATAGGAGCTGTGCATTGCTGTTGATCATAGGTGTCTCTTCTACAGGACAAACCCAAATGTGCTGCTCTCCTGATGTATCCCACAGGCCCCAAAGGGCAGACCACAGTGAAATGTGGAAGAAATTCTGCAAGAAATATTATCATTAGGAAACAATGGGGCATTTCTCTGTGATACCATGAGGTATCATGGGAAATCTTTAAGCACAAGCTGATCTCAGAATGACAAAAAAATCCCAGTTTTTCAGGAAGTCTTAGAGCTATTTTGTTTTTTACCTAGTTCCACGCAAAATCTTATTGCTTCCATTTCTAACAGCGTAACATTTATTATTATTATTCTTTTTCTAACAGCATAACATTTATTATTTTTCTTTCAGAATATCTTTCAGACATCTCCATGCTCTTCATCATTTGTTTAAAAATATTTCGAAAGCAATAAAGCTTATGAGTATATTTGTGCTCTGGGACAGTGCTTTATTTAAACAAATGAAAGGAGGAGGTCGTCTTTGTATGAATACCAGTGATACTGAATGCAGGGAGCAACATATTGTCACTTCAAATTACTGTAATCCAAAGGTATTTACAGACTTCAATCTGAGTGCCTTCACTCACTAAGCACTTCACAACTGCAAGATTTTCTGCAGTATTAATAGTATTCCCCAGGGCCTTCCTAATTGAGTACTTCAAAGGTAAAAGTTTCTCTTAATTTGCAACACACTTTTGAGTACTGGATTAAAACCAGGTTCAGTTCTTGTCTATTTGCAACCTACTCCAACAGATCTAATTTCTAGCAGCTACTATAATAGATTGTGTGTTACATCATGCCCTAAACTCTCTTATTTTCAACTGTAGAGGTAGCCATTGTCATCAGTATTTTACTTTTTATTTCAACTGCATGATTTGACTGAGTTTCTTAGTCTGTACCCTTCATTTTACCTCTGAAAACAAAAGGTATAAAAGGGATTTTAGGAAGGGATTAAAGTACTTAGTCTTCCAGAAAGCATTAAAAGTAATTTATCACCTTAACTCATGTGAAACTCAAACATCCATAAATCTCTCACCATGTCCCAAAGCACAAATAGTGACAGGAGACAAAATTAAAAATCACCCAAACTACCACAAAACATTTTATGTCAAACTATATGTGATGTAATGTCAAATACCTCATCTACTACGTTATCCACATCAGCAACTAAATTAACCAAAGTGACACTAAAATCCAAAGACTTTTCCACACAGGGCCTGACACACCAGCCAGTGCTAGGACTACAAACAGCATTTTCTCCAATACTATTGAGATGTATCTTTGTCCTTTTTTGGACAAAATATGAATTTTTTATTATCTAGATAACAGGACTGATAAGAAACCTCAGGTTCTAGTTTATTGGTTTGGAAGTTCTTATCTTGCATGCCTGTTATCTTTTTCAAGTTATCTATTTTCTTTGAAAGTCCTTTTAGGAGTTTTTGTACAATTATTCTTGCAGGAGATAAGCTGCACCACAGTTTTTAATATAAAAGGCTACAATAATTTTTGACATAAAAGGATTCCCTGGGGATCTCAAGGCAGGACAACTTTGCATGCAGACAGGTACTAATCTTGGCATCTTACATTTCTTCTTCTTCTTCAAAAAAAAAAACAGAAACAAAACAAAATCAAACCAAAAACCATTAAAAAAAGTGGACATGAAAGGAATCCTAAGAGATTACACAGCCCATTTCTACATCCCAAGATGAATAAGGGACACACAAACCATTTCTTCCCCTAATGTTT
The DNA here is from genome assembly GCA_013400495.1 of Nicator chloris. Classification (NCBI taxonomy): domain Eukaryota; kingdom Metazoa; phylum Chordata; class Aves; order Passeriformes; family Pycnonotidae; genus Nicator; species Nicator chloris. The sequence goes on along the minus strand of WAAE01006677.1, from coordinate 1,048 downwards.
TTTGGGGGGATTTCCTCTTTGTCATCAATTATCCATTCATCTCAATAGTCAAGGTTTCTTGGTGGAAAACCTCCTACATCCTAGCACAGGACACATCTTAGCTCTGCAGGCTGGAGATCATTAATCACATACTGCTTCAGGAGAGAAGACAGGGATATTGTCTGTGCACATGGTTCCACTCTGCTCTCGGGTGAAGCACACAGATTGCAGCCTGTACACAAGAGTATAAAGAAAACTCAAAGATCGAAGACAGATGTGAAGTTATACAAGCCCTAAATGACAAGATTTTTTTTTTCCTGAGAGTCTTTGGATTCACCAAAAGCAAATAAAGTTGAAACCTTAATCCTATTGTCTATAACATTGTAAATCTTAGATGATTAAGCTTTAATATACCACTGTGTGTTTATTATAATAGGTGAGAGGCTCAAGAGAGCAGTAGATACCCCACCAGCTTTCTCTGGCACTTTAGTATGTGAAATACAAAAAGGCTGTCATAAAATAAACAAGGAGCCTTCCAGAGGAATTCTGAGACTTCTGAATAGCAACCATCTAAGAAGGATTTTAATTTCTTCTAACGTTTCAGTCTTAAAGAGAAAGAGCGCAGTGGAAACCAGGCAAGACACCTTTGAAGACTATTTTTAAATGCTCCCGAAGACCTAATAGTGGGAGATTTCACAGCATAATGAAAAGTCAAAAATTTAACTACAGACCATGTATTTTCAGAGTGGAGAGCTGCCAAGGTGTTTGTGATTCACTTCATCATGTCAGATGATAAGAGCTCACATGAGCCAAGGTACACACCTGTTTAAATGGTGGCAGAATCATGGCTTTAAATTCTAAAAATGCAACTAAATAGCAGGAAAATTTAATTTATTTTGATTATAATTAACTTGACATTTCTTCCAACATGGAAAGAAGAATGTCTCTCTTGAAGTAAAGGCAGCAGTCTCAGCCACTGGAGTTTTATTGTTAAAGAGGATACAGGCTTCCCATGAGATTTCTGATTGAGATTCATAAACATGATAAAAAAGCTGCAACATTACTCCTT
>WAAE01006676.1:0-24571 GCA_013400495.1 Nicator chloris | reverse complement strand
ACAAAAGAGTATTGAAGTCTGGGGATAGGATTCTTTTTGGCAAACTAAAATTGTCATGGCACTGGTGTGCAAATATTTCTAGGAGCCGCTCTTCCAAAACAGTATTAGTAGTCCCTGAATTTCAACTCCAATCCTTCTTTGATTTGCTTTTTAACTTTCTATGACTGGCATCATTATAGCCACCAAACTAGTTGTTAACTTTGCTCAGTACTGTAGGAGAAAAGGCATTAAATACTTCAGCCTTCATTGTAATCTGCACTGATAATTTTAGTCCCTTCATTGAGTCATGAAGTATTCTTGGTCTCCCAGTCCTCTATGTATGTACTCTTAAAAAGATTTCTTACTACTTTCAAGTACTCTTTATTTTGTACTGGGCATGATATTTCTTAGAAGCTTAAGCTTTTTGGTTTGCTTTGGCTTCGTAATGCTCAGATTCAGACATCTGAATTCTCATCTTGGTTCTCACTTTCTATCGTGTTTGTTTTCTGTGTTTGAGATTACAATGATTGTCATCAAGGTCAAACTCCTACTGCTCTTCCAATACTTCCTCCATGTTGGAAAATTTTATTCTCAAGCTCATTAACACAGTCTTTCCCTAATTTAATTTCTTCTTTCCCTTCTATATTTTCTAAGGATCATGAGCTTGTAGTTCAAAGTTGCTCTCCCACAAGTGTTCACTCAAATCTTTCATCTAAGATTCCTCTGCAAAAGGTTATGTTAATGTCTATACATTATATTTGGGTTATCTAAGTTCAGATCCACAGGCATACCCAGAATTTAGCCAAGGCCTAGGCATGTGAATACACTTACGCAGTCAAAAGCCCCAATTAACTACCTACATGTTCAAGATACAAAGTTTTCTATACTTACTATATTAATTTGTTTATTTATAGTTATATAAAATGTATTATATGAGCATACAATGGCAACTAGAATTCTACTGTTACTTGTACCAAAAGCAGCTGGTAATGTTGCAGGACTAAGAAGTTCAGTGTCCAACCTGTAACAAACAGGATTCACAAAAATAGCCTTTCTCCCATCGTGCATCCATGGGACACTACCTCACAACCATTGCCTAAGCACACACAGACTCATCATTGAGCAAGTAAACAATATCAACAAAAGCTATAGCAATGCAAAAGCTCAGTGGTTACAGCATTTGCACAGAAGGACTTAAATTCTATGTCCTTCATCCTGATCTGTGGTTTCACAGATACACACACTAATGTAAAGTCTCTGCCCATCCCAAAGCCAACCTCTACCAGGGTTCACTTCAGAGTTCCATGGCTGGAGCATCCAGGTGACAAAAAAGATTCTATTAGATGACTGTTTCACTTTAAAGTAGTACTTACTGGCTTTTTATAGTAAATTGTCACTGTGCAAAAATCTTGAAGAATTCCTCAGAGCAGAGCTGTGCATGTGAGGAAAGTTTTGCCATTGTTAAAGCATTTGGAGGAATAGACATACACACACAAAACCGGTTCATTTCCAGTTTCCTCAATAAAACCAAATGTCATGATTTAGCATAGATAACAGGATGCAAATAGCTTATTTCAGTCTGATTCTGTCCCTTAGTGCCACACAGTTCATTGTACCTGAGAAAATGGTGCTCACTGATGTGGCTGTGTTGTTACTAGGCAACCAGAGATAAAATGCAGGGCTTAATGATTTTTATTTAATGCATTTTTATGAGACAGTATACTCTCTTTTTTTCCCTCCCGATATTATTTGAGGTGTAAATGCTATTTACCCAAGGAGATATATTTAGCCATCTTCTGTGATCTGAACAAGAAAATTATTCAAACTGGATATTCAAACAGCCAGTCAATAAATATTTCTAAACATACTGACCATTACCACTACCAAACACTTTCACGGTGGCAGTGGCTGAGATCTCAAACCACTTCACCAGAGAAAAATATTCAGTAGGTCACACAGCAGAAAATAACAAGAAAACAGGTAAGAGCTCAGTGTCATTTGGGACAGTTACAGACATTTATGTACTCTTCTGTGGCAGAAAGCAAGAGCCCAAGCCTATATCACCTTTTCCCATGCTGTCATGACATCACATCTGGCAAGGTCACACCATGTTTTCTCCTGTGGCTTTGGGTAGCCCCAATTCCCTACAAAAAAGAGGTATCATGACCAAAAGACCTGGTGGGGCTCTGCTCAGAGGTGTCTCTACAGGGAGATGCACATGTTAAGAAGCACTCTGTTATCACAACCCTTGCTCTAGGAGTCTAGGCACACATCCAAGAGGCCTCACTGCAACTCCAAGCTGCCTCACAGTTCATTTCCTATCACAAAATTCAACAGCTCTGTTGAGGGTCCTGACAGTGGTGACACCTCCTCAATTCAGCCTGACCTTCATTCAACAGTGTTGGAAGTGTTACCACATCTATAATACCACACAATCACTCAAGTTTCTTCACATGCTATGCTCTTCCTTTCAATCCTTACAAGGGCTGGTGGCTTGTATGTAACTTCTGACCAATGAGTTTCTTTTGCATCAGCCAATTTCTCAACTCTCCCATCTTCGCTGCAGTGTTTATAGATCTGAAAAAAACCCTGAAAGCCTCAGCTGGAGTGTGTGCGTGAGAGCTCAGGTTCAAACAAAGCTACAGGTCTGACTGCATGCTTAACTTCTGCGAGTTCTGCAAGCTGACGTGAGAAGCAGATGAACTTCCAGCATCATTTTGCTTTTATATATAGATAAAGTCAAAATAACTGATGCTGCCAATATTATTTAGCATTTCCCTCTGTAAAGGTTAACTTCCAAATAACAGGAATCATGAAGTTGAAAATTTGTTTTTGACCTTTAGTAATGGGTCACCTTCAAATTAAAGTAGAAATTCCACTGGACTTGGCATAGTTAGATTTGTACAGACAGTTATGTGTTCCTCAGATAACCCATCCTTATTATCTTGATAGCACGTTCTACTCCCTCTCATTTAGACAAACAAAAGGCATGCATGCAACAGTTCAAAAAATTTGTGCAGATCAGTAAGCACTTGTTGCATTTCATTAGAAGCTTACAATCAATGTACTTCTGATCCCAAAATGCGTATTGAATGGCTACTTCTGACCATTTCCCTATTCACAATAAACAAGGTTGAAAGTTTAATCTGACATTTTAAAAATCAGTAAATCTTCACTATGTGTCCCAAACATAACAGGTAGTACAGTCTGACTTCCTGCGTCTTCAGACGACTCTATGCACAGCCAATCTTGCTTGTCACAATACAGGAGAATTTTAAAGCAAAAAATAGCTCACGGTCTGTGAATTTGAGAAGTGGGGGTTTTTTATCTCTTATCCCACTTTCTTTTCTCTTATCCTTCACATCCACAACATTTGTCTGCCTCTGAATTGTTACAATTATTAAATGTCAGTCTGTACTTCAGATAGGAGTGTATAAAACACCACACAGACTAAAACTAGAAAACAGCAGTATTAAGTAAAAAAAAAAAAAAATCTTCCACTGTGTATGCATGTCAGATTTCACAGTTTCTCAGGCTAACTTAGCAGGACATGTTAACAAATGTAATCGATTTCCAGTTAACTTCCTATTTTCAACAAGTTCACAGATACATTGAGATTGGATTTCCAGTAGTTTCTATTTCATTAGTATCTTACTATGCCAAATGCCATTCCATATTTTTATCAATGATCAGAAACTAAAGTAAATCTCAAGAAACAATCCTGAAAAGCCCAATTAATCACTATCTTTGAAGACAACTCTGACCTGTAGCTATTTTGATGAAAAGGAGCAGGGTTGGCTTCAAGTTTCTACTCCTACAGACTAGAACTGTCTGCTTAAATTTAGTTAAATGTTCAGTCAGTGAAAAACAGAAACAGAGCTGGGAACAAATACCAGAATTTAGAAATCCCTGCTGCCAAGACAGCATCTGAATTACTACCCTAAACAAACTTTTTTCTTCTCTCAGCTAATGAGATTGAGAATTTCAATCTTCAGCCTTGAATAACATTCACTTAAGAGTCAGGTAAAATTCAAATTTTTAGTTGCCTCAGTTCCCTATTGATGAGCTAAGACAGCTTATAGTGCTCAGTACTGAGCATGTACTAGACACCATATAGAGATACCTCCTTCTGATTCCCTGGGTTTTAACTCTTAAACCCAAACACAACATTCTGAACTCCACTTTGAAAGAATGACATTTAGATGTTAAGTCAAGGATGGTTCAAAATATTTGTCCTTAATCTGTGGTTTTGCATCTTCGTCTAATTTGTCCATAAACAACCAGAATTGTTAAGTAATATTAATAATGCATTTTGCAAAAGATTGACAGTTTTTTAAATGGTAATGAAAATGCAATAAGACTCAAAGTGGACACAGTACACCGCAAATCTACTAACAATTGATAAATGGAATTACAGCAAGAACGATGTCACATCAGTTGCTCACTGACAAGAAAATTCTACCCTATCATATGTGGATAGAAGAGCAGAAAGAGAGAATGAGATGGAATGTAGGTGGAAGGTTTTGATCTACTTAAAAGTCTTTAAATGCCAGACTGAACAAGGTATGAAGGACAAGTGTCTAGAAGGAAAAATTCTTTATTTAATTTTTAAATAGAAAAATACTTGAAACCTTTCTTAAAAACAAAACATGAAAATGTTTTGCTGCATTGTCACTGTAAGTCATGTGGCAAATATCATGGTAATTTTTGTGATAGTTCTGTAAGGCACAAAGAAATAACTGAAGCTTCCAAATGTATTATCCCAAGATGCTTACATAACAAATATACTTTCCAAATAACATCTTACAAACAAACAAACAAACAAACAAAACCCAAGCCAACCCCCAAACAAAACAAACAAAAAACCCCCAAAGAAATAAAAGCCTCTTCTATAAATCATTTACTAGAAATAGTCTAGAAGAGTTTGTCTTGATCTTACTGCCAAACTGTATTTAGCTTTTATCAGGCCTATAAAAAAACTTACCAGAGAGTAAAGAAAAACCTAATAGAGCAGTCTTTTACATATTGCTATGCCTTAGCAACTCTCCAGGCACCACTATTTTTCCAGAGTAGGCTGCTTCATGTTTTTAAATATTATCATTTCAGACAAAGGGCAAAAAGATTGGAAGAAAATTCTAGATCAGCTAGTCCATCCTCTTTCTCAAGACACAGCCAAATGTTGGTATGTCATTGCGGACAGATATTTATGTAATTTATTAAATTTTAGAGACCACAGCTGTGATAGCTCTATAGTTTGCCTAATCTCTGCTGTTACATACTTGATTTTATTTTCAAGAAGTTTTGCATAAAGTCTTATGTGAATCTTCTCAAGCACAGCCTAAGCCTCTTTTCCTCTTTCATACACACATTACTTTATTTAACAAATTCGAAGGCTCTTGCTTTGCTTCCCTTTCAAAGGCTGATCACAGTGAACATGAAGTCCTAGTCAGCATCAGATGTACAGTAACAAAGAAATTAATCACCAAAGCAGAGCATAGTGTCAGGAGAAGGCAGTCCAAGGAGAGAGGTTAGACCACTGTCACTGATTTGAAATCCTGCAATGATCTGAAATCCCCCTGGCCTGTCTCCAGAATACCATGTAAGATAAAGGAGTATGTTGACTATACCAGTATAGGGCTTGTGATGTTTCAATTCCCTACCTCTACTACAGTTGTCTTTGCAGCTTTGCACATAGGTTGATTGAAGTTTCTTGCAGTTTTCCTGAAAAAATAAAAAAGAAAGAAAATTAATAAATATTAATGGTCACAATAGTACAATGAAAGACTTCTCAGAGATAAGCTACTAGAGGAATGTCTATATTTTAAGCATCACAAAGCTTTTTGCCAAATAGCTGGAGAACTAATAAAAAAAAAAAGTACAAGGGAGAAAAAAGTATTATGGAATTGTATAAGATGCATCTGAAATGAAATCATATTTTGCTACATTAGAAAGTATTTATTACAGCTCTTTTGACTTTTAATCAGCCCATTGTTTAATTGAAATTGAGTATGTTACTGATATCTTCATTTATTGGATCCAAAAGCAGCAGCAAGCTGGACTTTGTACAATGCCTTTATTTCACTGCACAAAGAATGAAATTTATCTCCACAGGGGACCAGCACCAGCCTTAACAATCTCTCAGTTACTTTCTCTCAGGAAAGTTTGCTTTCCTAACTCAGACTAGAACTTGGGATAGCACTTTACTCAGTAGTAAATGTAATCCAATTATCTTAATTTAAAAAAACAAAAAGCAAAAACAAAACAAATGAACAAACAACAACAACAACAAACCCCACCATGTCTGTTTTGGCACTTACTGTAAGACTCTGGCATTCACCCTAAGCATTCCCACAAAGCATTTCTGTACCAAGGAAAATGAACTTCCAGAGAATAACAGCAACACTTGACTGTTGGGACCTATGTATACCTGTGTTGGGAACTGCACCAAGATCCTAGTAGGCACAGGGGAAACAAGTGAGCTGTGTCAGCCACGCCTATGTGTTTTTCAGAAACCAAACAAAATTGTGTGGCACATTTAATAATTAAGAAGTACTTTGAAGATTTTAGTGGTGTTCCACTGCTAGCTTCTCAGCACTTTTCTCTGTTAAAAAGTAGAATTCTTGAAAATTTCTCATCAAAATCCATGAAACCAGGTTTCAAAATAAGATAAAATCTCCTTTCCCACATCGTTTTTCCACAGCAGCGTTGTTTTCCCCCGTGACCATCCTTATTTCAGACTCACAGAGTCATTTACGCTGGGAAAAAGCCCTTAAGACGATGGAGCCCAACAGCTGACCCGCAAGGCGCTCTCGCCCTCCCTCCTTCCCTTGGCCAGGACCGTGCCTGATGCCGCAGCCGCTCCGAGCCTCGGGGCGCTGCTGCCACCGCGCGGCTCCGGGGTCAGCACGGCACGGACACAGCCCGACACCAAGGGGCTGCTCGGACACGATTCCGGTGCACACACCGACACCATCAAAGCTACACCCAAAGACACGCATCTTGGGGAAACGTCGTTTTATTGGCAATATACAGAAGCTGCGAAGCCTCTCACAAAAGGTCAACCCTGTCCTGGGGCATCAGGCACAGCATCGGCAGGCGGGCAAGGGACGCGATTGTCCCGCTCTGCTCTGCACTGGGGCGGCCTCACCTCGAGTGCTGGGTGCAGTTTTGGGTGCCACAACATAAAAAAGATACTAAACTACTAGACAGCGTCCAAAGGAGGGTCACAAGGATGATGAAGGGCCTGAAGAGGAAGCCAAATCAGGAACGGCTGAGGTTCCTTGGTCTGTTCAGCCTGGAGGAGACTGAGGGCAGATCCCACAGCAGNGCCTGGAGGAGACTGAGGGCAGACCTCACTTCATTTACAAATTCCTTGGAAGGGGTAGAGGAGGGGCAGGCACTGATCTCTGCTCTGTGTTACCACTGACAGGACCCGAGGGAATGCCCAGAAGCTGTATCAGGGAAGGTTTAAGTTAGACATCTGAAAAAAGATTTTCAGCCAGAGGGTGGTTGGGCACTGGCACAGGCTCCCCAGGGTAGTGATCACAGAGCCAGCCTGACAGTTCAAGAAGCATTTGGACAATGCTCTCAAACATATGGTGTGACTCTTGGGGATGGTGCTGTGCAGGCCCAGGAGTTGGACTTTAATGATTCTTGTGGGTATCTTCCAACTCAACATATTCTATGACTCTATGAATATCTGCTGCCTATGGGTCTTCTTGGTGGCTATACGAACCCAAAAGAAGGATGTAACAGAAACAAAAAAAAACAAACAAAAAACAAACAAAAACAAAAACAAAAACAAAAACAAACAAAAAACCAAAAAAAAACCACAAAAAAACAAACCCCACAACGTGAATTTACACTCTGTTCTGAGAGGCAAATACAATACAAATTAATAGTGATTCAGGAAAAACTACCCTGAAAAACTACCCTAGGCAGAGTAGCAAATGAGAAGAAAAATAGCAGTTATAAAAGCTGAACTAAAATAGCTAATAAATGTATAGAGATGGGGGAAAGGAAGATGACAAAACTAACAATTCAATATTGCACCCCATGTAACTACTTTTTTGAGCCACAGGCTTTCTCAAGATTGTGGTGACTATTCTGCCAGTAAAAAAAATGATATAAAATTATTTTACATAAGGAAAAAACTACAAAAAAAAATTTCAATGTTAATTTGACATTAAGAAGAGCTAATGGTCTCTAATCTGACATAATTTATAAAAGCTTCTGCCATTTAGACTGTTCTTGAGTTAGTAAAGTTGTTTCAGAAGCAGCAGTCTTTTACAGGATCAAAGCCTTTATTTCTAAAGAACACACCATCCAGAAGTTTTATGGGATCAAAGGCCTTATTTCTAAAGAGCACATCATCCAGAAGGAAAAAAACCAGAAGCACTATACTTACTTTCCAATACAGAATAATGTTAAGGTGTTAGCAGCAGGAAATTCAAAAATCTGCTAGACAGATTTTTATTTTTTTATTTTAAGAAGTTACTTTTTTATTTTAAGAAAATTTTCTGGATATCTAGAGTCAGCAACATCTACGAAGTTCCATTGTTCCACTGGATTTCTAAACTGACCCAAAGACATGACATCTTTTCTCCGAGAGGCAAAAGATAGCAAACTAGCTCATAGCAGACTAAACCAACAAACTACATCCACTACATACCTAATGACACGAAGGTGCAGAGACACCTCAGGTATGAGCTGAATTTATGTTTTGCAGAACCACTTGAAGCATGAAGAGGTGACCTGACATGACTGTGACAGAAGAGGCTCTGACTCAGGTTATCCCTTCCACATTTCTGCTTCTTTGTCAATAGTCTATTTTCATCACCAGCAAGCCACACATTTGCTTGTAAAGTCAAAGCAGACTGGGCTAGAACAATTAGCAGAATGGTAACAGATGAAAAGGGTGGGGACCCAAAGGAGGCAGACAAATCAGTCTCCATGATATTTGAAAAGTCATGGCAGTCAGGTGAAGTACCAGGTGACTGCAAAGAGAGAGAGATGGTTCTCATCTTTAAAAATTATATAAAGGAGGACCCCAGGAACTACTGACCTGTCAGCCTTGCCTCTGTGGCTGGGAAGATCATGATGCATGCTCCTGGAAGCTGTGCTAAGTCACAGAGAGGACAGGGAGGTGATTCAGAACAGCCAGCAAAACTTCACATTGGTTAGGCAAGTTCTGCCTAGCCAATATAGTGGTATTCTATGATGGAGTGACCATCAGTAGGTGGGAACTGGCTACATATGTCATTTATCTGCACTTCTCTAAAGCCTTTGACATGGCTTTATAGCCCCACAACACCATTGTCTCTAATGTGGAGAGAGACAGATTTGATTGCATAGACTGTTTGGCAGATGGGGAATTGCTTCAACAGTCCAAAGGTTAATGGTCAATGGCTCAGAATCCCAATGGACATCAATGACAAGTGATGTCCCACAGAGGTTTGTACTGGGACCAGTGTCATTTGGTATCTTCATTAATGACACAGATGAAGGAATTAAGTGCACTCTTGGCAAATTAGCAGATGACACCAAGCTGAGTGGTGCTGTTGACACTCCTGAAGGATGGGATGCCATCCAGAGGGACCTGGACAAGCTCAAGAAGTGGCCCTTGGGAAGCTGATGAGATTTAACAAGGCCAAGTGCTGGTGCTGCACCTGGGTAGGGACAACCCCTGGTGTCAGCACAGGCTGGGCATGAACAGAGCCAGAGCAGCCCTGCCCAGAAGGACTTGGGGGTGCTGCTGGGTGAGAGGCTGCACATGCCCCAGTCATGGCACTCCCAGCCCAGAGAGCCAAATGTGTCCTGGGCTGCATCCAGAGCCCCGTGGGCAGCAGGGCAGGGAGGGGATTCTGCCCCTCTGCTCTGCTCTGCTGAGACCCACGTGGAGCTCTGCATCCAGAGCTGGGGTCCCAGCAAAAAAGGACAGGGACCTGTTGGAGCAAGTCCAGAGGCTACCAAGATGATCAGAGATCTGGATAACCTCTCCTACAAGGAAAGGCTGAGAGAATTTGAATTGTTAAGCCTGGAAAAGAGAAGGTTTCAGGCTGACCAAATTACAGCCTTCCAGTACCTGAAGGGAGTATTCAACATAGATGAACTTTTCACAAGGGCACGTGGTGACAAAACAAGGGAGAATGGTTTCAAATTGAAAGAGGGGAGGTTTAGATTTGATATTATGGAAGAAATTCTTTACTGAGGGCGGTGAGGAACTGAAACAGGTGTGGATGTCCTATCCCCAGAAGTTTCCAAGGCCAGGCTTGATGGAGCTCTAAGCAACCTGACCCAGTGAGGGGTGTTCCTGCCCCCAGCCAGAGTCTAGAAGTGAATGATAGTTAAGATCCCTTCCAAACCAGGCCATTCTGGGATTCTCTGACTATCCACAGAAGCAGTAGCACTCCCTTATGTCGTCCCTAAAGAGCAAAGCCCCAAGGGAGGTTAAGGCCTTTGTTAGACAAAAGCTAACTACTGCCAAGTGGTGCAGAATAGTCCACTGAGCATGAAGATGCCTGACATGAAAGCCACCACAACATACTGTATGGAACAAAAGATCTAGGGCTCTTCAAAAAAAAAAAAACAAACAAGCCCAAACCAAACAGTTTTAAAAACAGCCTTCTAAAGAAGTTGATGCCATTCTGAATTCCAATAAAACTGTATAGCTTGATGTATGAGAATTAATGCCAGCCTGTGGTCCAAGTAAGTGTACCTAAAATACATCCTCTAAATTTATAAAAGTTCTTAGCTTGAGGATGATTAACAGTTTGGCAGACACTTACACCACTGCTAGTGGCTTCACAGAGTCACAGGAAACACTATAAATAGTACCACTCTGCTGTGAAAGTGGTAGCAGATGGCAAGTTATAAGATGACCCTATGTTTCTCTGTTCTAAGTTATCAGATAATCATGTCTCATCCAGAAATAGAATAGGTCACTGCTTATCATAACCAAATTTCTTTGAGGTAGCAATATTCTATATGGAATAGGACACCAGATGATGATTAGTTTCCATCTTTGATTAGTTACAGTTGAAGGGAGGAGTCAAAATTTTTAGGTCTTCACTCCAGATGGAAATAGTATCAGTATCTATTATTAGCTGTATTGTGTGAATGTGGGAGACATAATGAAGACTTCTGAACAGAATAGGAAGAAGGAAAAGCATAGAGACCAACAGGACATAAAGGAAGAGGGTAAAAGGAAAACACAACCTGTCTGTTTCTGTGGGGAATGAAAGAACTTTTGAGAGGTATCTACTATACATCAGTAGAAAGATATAGGATAAAAGCACAGAGAGTAGTGGCTCAGGATCAAACAAAGACAAGGCCAAGGGGGAAGAGTGTTTCCTGTATTCAATGTACCAGAGCCTAAGGAGAGCAGTTTAGCAGCCATCAAATTCATCTGCACACACACATTAAAGTTCAGCTTTCAATCAGAAACCATACTGTCTTGCCACTGGGCAAGTCAGGATGTCAAGAGTTGGGCAAAATAAAAACTTATTTATTAATTTTCAATTATTTTAATTTAGTTATAACTATGTGTATGTATAACTATATACACACACATACACATACATACATCAAAAAAGCATTACTTTACAGGTATTATTTTATACACATATTTTTCAGTTGCTTTTCCAACTCCTTGTTTGTTCTAATACAAAGACAGACTCTCAATCAGCATGTGCTTGTAATAAACTGCAAGTGGTAACTACAACACTTACCTTTTCATCTGATAGCCATAAGACAAACAAATAAAAATCAGGCATTAAACATAAGCAAACCTCTCTCCTGCTTCAGTTCAGGACAAACCAGAACACAAACAGAGCAACTCATATAAAAGATTTTCTCAGTAGTGCAACATCAAACTTTTCAGTGCAAAGGTGTTTAAATTCATATGATGCCTTTCCCTACACTGAGATGAAATCAACTTTAAACACAGGTTTTTTTAGACAGAATCAGTTTTCCCATCACTGACTGGCCAGAAGACTGACTCAGTTCCGTTCTCTTCTGTCGTACATGAACCTGTACTTCTTGAGTCACCCTTTAATTGCTCAAGAAAAAGGACCCAAAGTAACATGAAAATTGGAAGAAAGAGAATGTCACTAAATTTCTCAACAGTCATCATAACAACTTCGGCCTGCTGTGTCTCATTTTTAACTATGAATGCTTTATTTCATAGCTATGTTTGAATTCTCTAAAGTCATTAGAAAAAGCAATTATATTTTGGTGTTTTATAGCAGTGTAATATGACAGTAGGGAAAGGCAATATGAAAGAATGTGAAATCAGTAAAACATTATTTTGCCATAACACAGGAGACAGGATTCTCCTTCTCATTCATTACCTAAATTGTAATATAATCTTTTCCCACCAGTAAACAAGTCATACCTGAAAATTATGTTTCCTGCACGATCAGCCTTCCATGCCTTCACAAGAGCAAAATCTCCTGTAATCGATTTCTCCAGAATAAAGTGACGGCCATCGAACTCCCTCACCTACAGACAGAAGTACAAAATTGAGATGTAGGTTTCTTCCAACAGATTTCACGTGAAATAATTATCTTAGGGGTTAATTTTGCAGAATATTATATTTCAACTTCTTTTTGTACTCCATAAAATTTTAACTGAAAAACTGTGTGATAACAGAGAGGCATGGAAAGGCTATAAACCCCAGTTTTGTCATAGTGAAACATCATGGGAATCCATATACCTCCTGCTCCATCTACTGGAATTAGACATGCTTTGTCCTGCACATCTACTAGCTAACCAAAAACCAAAGTCCTAAAGCAGAATTACTGAAAAAGTTCATAAGCACTGCCCACCATCAGAAATCCCAAATCCAGGAAGTCAATTCGAGATAGACTGCTCAAATCATGTCATCTAAGAGGCTGAGTTTCATTTGGTTTTTCCTGCATTTTTGATCAATATTCGCAATGAATGATACTGTGCCTGAAGCCAAAATATGGAACAGGACAGAGCTAGTCTTTTAATCCTACAGAAAGAGATGAAAGACCACCTATCTTAGCAATGTAGAAGGTAAGAGTATACACAAATATTACTTGAGAGCTTTTTAAAACTGCTGAAAGGAGAAGGAAGTATGAGAAAAGTGTATCAGATGTCAGTTTGCCAGTACCATAAAGGGAGTTCTGAGCTTTATAAAATGACAATTCCGTGCAAAATGGATGTGGAGAATGGAATTGAACAAATCATGCTGCTCAAGTTATTAGCACCCCAGTTATTAGACTGAGGAGAGTAAGAGAGATTTTCCCACAAATGTTAAAAGAAAAACAAATGAAGAAAAATGTTATTAAAATTATAAGCTATTTAATGAACAAAACATTCCTCCAAATGGTAAAACATCCTAATGATGTATGGCGTAAAAAAAAAGGAAATAGAAGACAATGTCTAGATACTGCAAATAGTCATGTATAAAATACATGAAAACCATGGGTGAGGATGGAATTGCCTTTACCCCAGAATGTTCCTGAGGTGAAATGTAATGTTGTATGCAGCCTAATTGGAACACACAATATTAGCCCCACCCATTTCTCCAGGACAAATTACGGCACTGAGATATCTCTTCCCTTCTCCAAATTCTACATCCAGTTTCCAAATGAAAGTCTTGTTTCTCCCTTAAAAGCCACAGTCTTTTTATTTATTCACAGTTTTAAAAACTGAGATTAAATTGCATTTCAAATGTTGGGAAATGCATTTCCTGAAATTTGTGTCAACTGAGCTCTTCCCAGTTTAACATAAGAATGCCCCATTTCTTCTAAGGCTGAAGCCCCATGTACAGCTGCAGGGCTGCTTATTGCATAGTAAGCAGTATTTAAAGAGCCCTGCTCCACTTTCAGGAGATTGTTCTCAAACAGCTCTATGCCCTACAGTGGCATGGTACCAAGTTTTGTTTGAATACACAGCGAACCTGGGCAGAGAACAGCCAAGTGAAGAGTAACTCAGCAAGGCAGGCTTTCATTTGGACCATATCTTGATGCTAAATCACTCTAGAACTGTAAAAACTTTTTTAACACATCACAGAGGACAGCAGTAAGCAGTGGAAGCAAAGCTAATGTTAACTGAATACAGTAAGGTTAAACTTAACTCCTTCTTAAACTCCTGTTTGTCTTGTAAATATGTTAAAAATTAATTTTTCAATGCTGAAGTCTTCCTAATGGCAATCAGACCTCTTACCTCTCTTGGCTGGCTGGCAATGGCAATGGTGCCATCTGTGTTGTACTTGATGGGAGCACCTCCTTCCTGCACCAGTGTCCCATAGCCAGTACTGGTGTAAAATGCTGGGATTCCTGCTCCTCCTGCTCTAATACGTTCAGCAAGTGTACCCTATGGAAAACACATTTAAGAAACCATCATTTGGAAACAACAAATCAAACTTTGATGAATAGCTTGCATTAACTTTATTTTATATCCTGTCATTTGTAGCTTTTCCTTCTGTACACATTAGATGGTCATGATCATCTATTTCTTCCTCACATTTTAGCTTTCCTATATGGGACTAGTACTGGATATGGCAAGAAATGCTTGGCACACACTGATTAACTGCTTGAGATGACACTGTCATACAACAACCTGCCAAATACCAGGGCCCAGCATTTGGCTATGTCTCCTCTCCTTCAGTTTGTTTCCCAACCCATTATTCTTGAGAATAGTACAGAGTTCTTTTCTGTTTCCCACCTGGCTACATATCCTAGAAGGTTTTTCTTCTCTAACAGTGACAGACATTGATATTCATTCTTCAACATTCTAGGAAAAACTTCAGAACCCACTCCTAGTTGAAACAGCCAAGCATGGCAGATGAAGAAAGGAAGGGGGAGTCCAGTGATCTGGGTTGCCCATGCCAAGAATACCAAAAAGCTAACAGAGCAGGTTTTATACTTGCTTTGACCACCCTGTCTGCACTCTTCTCTATGTCCAGCTATAGTACAGGATACTAAGAGCAAAAATTCCTCATTCACTTTAATTATGGATTTATGGCCGAAGATGTGTGTTTGCTTTTCATTCGTGTAATTTCCTGGATTTTTGTTTTTGTAATATTCTCCTGGATTCAAAGAAAGACAAGAACATCATGGTCAGTTATCCAGTTTAACAGCCTCTAGAACACAGATTTTATTTTCCCCAGTTATCCTGCAAGAAGCACAATGGCTTCTGGTTTTCAAAATGGTGGCAAGAGGCAGATGAAAACCATGCAATGATAGAGAGTCCTGTGTTCTAAAAGGCCTTAGCATTTCAAGTTCTCACTGTGGTCTCTTTCTTACTGTGCAACAATAATACAAAAGTGTCCCATTTTGCCTAAGGTTATACCAACCCATTTTAGGAAAGATTATTTTTCTTGACACAAATATTTCAAATCCCCACACCTCCTAGCAAGTAATTAATTCACCTGTTTCCCACTATACCTTGTAGACCCACTATTTCCATGCTGGATTTAAACATCTTATCTGTAGTCCACAGAGCCAAGTAAGGAGTTCATGGTCCTCTAGGTGAAAGTACTGATTATTAAATAATATTTTTATTATTTACTGAATATTAATTAATATTAAATATTGTGAGATTTGTGACATTTGAAACATCAGACATGACAAGTGTCTGGCGATTTTCAGGTCTGCTCACTGCATATAAAAGGAACCTTTCCACTCATGTCTGCAATTCTAAGAAACATTCTCTCACAGCATCTTCATAGGCAAGCTCAGAAGGAGCGGACTGTACGCGACAGCACTGAGATGGATTGAGAACTGGCTGAACAGCTGATCCCAGAGCATTATAATCAGTGGCATAGGATCTAGTTGGAGGCCTGTGCCTAGTGGTGGGCCCACTAGTTAAAGTTAATACTGGGCCCAGTACTGTTTAACTTATTCATCAACGGCTTGGAGGAAGGGCAGAGACCTCCTTAGCACGTTTGGTGATGACACAGATCTGGGAGGAGTGGCCAATACCACAGAGAGCTGTGCAGCCCTTCAGAGGGACCTTGACAGGCTGCAGAGATGGGCGGAGAAGAACAATCTGAAATTCAGCATGGGAAAATCCAGGGTCCTGCACCTGAGGAGGAATGATCCCATGCACCTGTACAGGGCAGGGACTGACCTGCTGGGGAGCAGCTTGATGAAGAAGGACCTGGGGGTCCTGGTGGGCAACAAGCTGACTGTGAGCCAGCAGTGTGTCCTTGAGGCCAAGGCCAGTGGTATCCTGGGGTGCATCAGGAACAGCACCTTCAAAAGGTCATGGGAACTGACCCTGCCCTTCTACTGAGCCCTGGTGAGGTCATGTCTGGACTGCTGTGTCCAGTTCTGGACTCCTCAAGACAAGAGAGACATGTAACTCCCGGAGTGGGTCCTGGAGTGAAGGGTAACAAAGATGCTTAATGGCATCTTTCCTCTCTTAGGAGGAAAGGCTGAGGGCATGGGCCTGTTCAGCCTTGAGCAGTGACTGAGAGGAGATCTTTCAATGCCTGTAAGTATCTGAAGAAGGGGTGCCAAGACAAGGCAGCCACGCTCTGTCCAGGGGTCCTGAGCAACAGGACAAGAGGCAATGGGCAGAAACTGATGCATGGAAGTTCCACCTGAACATGAGAAAGAATTCCTTTACTGTAACACTGACCACACACTGGAACAGGTTGCCTGGAGAGGTGATGGAATCTCCCTCACTGGAGATACCCAAGCGCCATCTGGACACAATCCTGTGCGGTGTGCACTGGGATGGCCCTGCTTGAGCAAAGAGGTTGAACCAGATGACCCACTGTGGGTCCTTCCAACCTGATCTATTCCATGATTCTGTGATTCATAAGAGAGGGAGCTCAAGATACTATTCCTAATAAAAATTTAACAGAATTGTTTTTCCCAGAAACTTATATAAATAGCTGTTTAAAGCCCAAATTTTATGTGTCACTTTTGAAAATGCCACACAGTAACATGCTGTAGGCTTTAAAGATAGAGCACCAACTTCAGAGAAGTTGATCTCAATAGAATCTAACTGATTATTGATGAATTTAGGATCTCATTGCATTCATGCTATTTGGGTAGCTTGGCAGTGCTAAAATAATTAAAAATATGGTGCTAAAAAGTCAAGTTTTAAATTTGCACCTAACAGTATGCACAGATTAATTTCGTTAAGAGTTAATGAACAAGCCAAAAAGGGTTTTGTCTCACAATTAACAAAATCTCGGAATTTGATTCCTGTCCACTAGATGGCAGGCATTGCACATGCAACATCCCAAAAACCTGCCACCAAGATGGTAATAGAGCAGTTCCTTGACTTCCTTTGCTTTATATGGGGCCACAGTACCCAACATACTTTATGCCTTTTTCTACAACCTTCAAAAAAAATCTACATATGTGTGTATATATATATACACACACTATATATATATATATAAACTTCAGATTAATACAATCTATTATTAATAAATTAATTCCATTGAAGGAATTCACACAAATAACAGTCAATCAGTGCTTAACAGATGCATGACCCTAAGATGGTGTATTGGCTTTGCAAGGTTTTGGTAGCTAGAGGGGTGGTGGGGTGGTGTCTGTGAAAAAATGCCAGAAGCTTCTCCCAGTGTCCACAGAACCAGTGCCAGCTGGTTCCAAGGCTGAGCCCATCAGCAAGAGTGGTAGTGCCTCTGGGACAGTGTATTGAAAAAGGATAACCTCCTGCACAGATGTAAGTGCATCCAGAGCAGAGAGGAGTGAGAACATGTGAGAGGAACAGTTCTGCAGACACCAAGGTTAGTGAAGGAGGAGAGGGAGGAGGTGCTTCACGTGCCCAAGCAGATATGCCACTGTAGCCTGTGGCAAGACCACAGTGAGGCAGCTGTGCCCCTGCAGCCCATGGTGGGCCACATGGGAGCACAAATCCACCTGCAGCCCTTGGACGACCCCAAGCCCAAGCTGGTAAATGCCTCAAAGAAGGCTGTGACCCCATGGGAAGCCCATGCTGGAGCAGGCTCCTGGCAGGTCCTGTGGCCCCATGGAAAGAGGAGCCCACCATGGAGCAGGTTTGCAGGCAGGGCTTGTGACCCCACAGGGGATCCATGTTGGAGCAGCCTGTTCCTGAAGGACTGCACCCTGTGGAAGGGACCTATGCTGAAGCAGTCCACTTCAGAAGGACTGATCCTGTGTAAGGAACCCACACTGGATGGCAGAAGAGCATGAGGCGTCCTCCTAAGCAGGAAGAAGCTGCTCAACATGTGATTATCTGACCACAAGCCCCTGTTCCCACCTCCCCCTGTGCCACTAGCAGGGAGGAAGTAAACTGTGAATGAAGTTACAGCTGAGAAGAATGGACGTTTGGGGTAAAGTATGTGTAGGGGAGGGGAGTGTTAAGATTTGGTTAAGATTTAAGATTTTACTTCTGTTAGCCTACTCTGATTCGATTGGTATAAACTAAATTAAGTTTCCCAAGCTGAGTCTATGGTGCCCATGATCATAACTGGGGAGTGATCTCTCCCTTTACTTATCTCAACCCATGAGTCTTTTGTTATATTTTCTCTCCCCTGTCCAGCTGAGGGGAGTTGAGAGTGAGGCTTTGGTGGGCACCTGGAGTCCAGTCAGGGTAGCCCACCACAGATGGCAAGTGTCTTTTGCACACATGCAAAACACTTGGATTGCAAAACAATTTTATAAGACAAAGAAATCACCACTCTCTTAGAGACATTCCTTACCTGTGGTGTAAGCTCAACTTCAAGCTCACCAGATAAATACTGGCGTTCAAATTCAGCATTCTCTCCAACATACGATGACACCATGCGTTTTATCTGCTTTGTCTGAAGCAGAAGACCAAGTCCAAAATTGTCAACACTGTGTAGAAAATGCCAGACAATACAGTTTTGTTTCAAACAAAGGACTTGATAAGCTGTAATGACCTAACAAGAAAAAATAGTTATCTCCCCCACACATAAGGATTTGAAGACAAAAATCAAATTCCAGCTTTTAGAAGGTAAAGCATCAAAGCTACAATTAAAATTTAAGATTTCAATGTTCAGACCTCATCTCTTCCAAGGCACAGAATACATTCAAAACTTCAGTTTAAAGTAATTTCACATGTTAACAGCTAAAAATACCAGCTTGACAAGTGGTGTTATTTTACATATCTGCTCCTTTAAAAAGCCTTATCAAATTAATAAAAAGTCAGACATGGCTTTGAATTAATAAAGTCATATTTTTGTTTACACTCCTGCTCACTGGGAAAAAGACAAGTGATTGCTTAGCAGCCCAAAGAGAAAGCTACATTGACATTTATAATACTAGTTTCTATAGGAAGTAAGAGAATGTTTGTATTTAAATTTTCTTATTATAGTAAATAATTTAATCTCTTACTAAATAACTACCTACTACAACAAAGGATTTCGGCATTAAACCCAAGATTTTCTTGTCTATTTCAGCTGAAACTGAATGCCAGAGATGTTATACCTTTTTCTTATGCCAGTGCTTCTGAAATTCTGATAGCCTTCACGATGTTTGTCATGCTATATTGTGTACTACCACACTAGGAACATTTTTTAGGAGTTCCTGCAACCAAGGTTGCTCTGTAAAAAATGCTACTTCAATTCAAGGAAATATGAGGTTAATACAAAAATATGGAAATAAACATAGATGATATTATAAAGACATGTTTCTTTCACTTTTACAGTACATTATGCAGGATGCCAGCAGACTGGTACATGTGTGTGAAGCTCCTCCACATTTATGTTGGCCTTTGCATTGTATAAGCAGAGAACTCAGACCTTCCAGTCCCTCTGCACAAAAGATGCCATGATCTAGAATTACCTCACAAAAATTTATGTATATCTGCCATGAGTTGGCTCAATTCAATATGACTTAATTATCCACACAATGGCTTAATATTTCAGGATAAGAAATATAGAAAAAGAATAAAATAATCTTTTAAGATACCAATTATTCAGCACTTTGTAATTAATGCACATCTGTTTACAATATATCAATCCTGTTGCAAACACCCTTCCTGAAGAAGAGCTCCAAAAAAAGACCAGATTAAAAAACTTTACTATTATGCAGTATTCATTTTCAAATATAAAAGTGGTAATGCTTGCCAACCATAGCACAGGCTGCAGTGATACAGGGGAAGGGAGAGGGGCTGAGCGAGCAGGACCACCACCAGCTCTTCATCTCCAACCACCATACTGTGAGAGCTGCAAGGACAGACAGGCAGTCCCAATGCCTTCACAACTGCATGCATCATGAGCACTATTTTAAGGTTAGGACTATTTTAAGGAGATGGCCCACTTCAGTGCATACTCAAGCATTTTGGAAACTGGATGAGAGGAAGTGAAACAAACTTCTCTGATCTGGTTCTCTGAATTTATTCTATGTTCTCTAGATACAAGATATTGTAAAAGCTTACTCCACTCTCCAACTCTGACCGATTAAAAAAAAAGTTAAAAATCTAACCGTGATGCAACTTCCAAAGTATTCTGGTGCCAAAGCCTTGGGACTAAAATGTGTGTTGCCTAGAAACAACCTGTGTTTCTAACTCCTCACAAGAAAAAAATCCTCCAGTTTGAAACTAGAAGAGCTGAGAATAGAGAAGAAAGAGCAATCTTGTGGGCAAAAGAGATGACGAAAAAGAATAAAAATTAAAAAGCCAGAATTTCCTGTATAGATTAATTCAAAGCAGGACAATTTCTCTCACATGAAAACCATCAAACCCTAACCTCCCATTAGAAAAGGTAGTAAACAAATGTAAAAGACCAGCCAATATCTGATGGCAATTAGACGGGTAACTATGGTACTGTGTGGCAAAAGTACAGAATTTAAACAAAACTGTGCAGTGTTTTCTAGTGCAAGAACAGCAGGAAGCGTCCTGAACTGTGTGCAAGCCAGAGTTTGCAATTTCAGTGTATCATTCAGGTGGTTAATACTGTTCTAACCATTACAAAACTTGGAAGTTACCGAATAGAAACAAACACTTCTGCATGAAGACAACTAAATACTGTGTGCATTGGTGTAAGAAAGGATGAAAACAGATGGTCAGGAGCAGATTTGTAAAGGTTAAAGAAATTTCTGCTTCATTTCACTAAGATCCATAATCCTTCCTCCTACCTTCTCAGAAGCAGCTACCAAAGCATATTGTCCTTAATAGGATTTTGCATATCATCCTGCAGGATTTCATGTGTATACACTTGATTCCCTGATCTACTACTGTGAGGTATCTTCTATCAAATGAAACTCAGCAGTTATGAAGAAATTAAGCAGAAAGCTGCACAAAGGCTATTCTGTCACACTCATGCCAAGTTGTTCTTCACTTCTTAAGTCACTCTTTCTTTCTCTTCTCAAATGTAGCCAATTTGTTCAAAACCAAAATTGCTGTGAGAATCTGTTACTGAGCACACAGGTCATATACAACATTATTTCCCTAGCATGAGAACAGGAATTTCACCTTTCAGAAGTCATGCATCAGAAGGCTCTGCCTGCATGGCAACACAAAATTACTTCAACTCCCACATGCATTTAATCTTCAGAGCAGCACCACAAAATCGTGTTGCCATTACTCATATAGGGGTTTTTTAGATGTACATTTCTTTAAAGAAAATACACTGCCATCCATATCTTTTGAAAAACCTGTATTCAGGTTTCCAGCTAAAATAACCGTTTTGTCTTCACATGCATTAGTTTTCATCTCCCTCAAAAAACCCATTTTGAGCACTTCAGCCTATTTTATGTTTCCTATGCTTTTCTCTTACATGTCAATGTCCCAAGAAACCTGCATTTCACACAGAAAACTGTTCTCACTCCTATTTTCCCCACACTTTTATTTTCATGTGACATCTCTATCCCAGATTACAAATTTCAAAAACCCTCTGGAAATTTCTTTCAATATAACAGTTCTATGGCAATTTTAAGTTATTAGTTCTCCCTTTCTGTATTTTGTTGCTTTCTTGATTGTGTTGTTTTAAGCACAAGAGCTTTTTGAACTTTTCAGCTTTAATAATATTTACCCTCAAAATGTTACCCATAAAATATCTGCCTTGCAGGCAACACTCTGCCTATCAAACAGTAACCATAAAAAGAAAAAAAGAACCTTTACTGAGTACATGAAAAGAACATACCCTTTTTCAAAGGGGTGAAAAAATCACACCCTTTTCAAAAGCTGGATTCAGTCCTTTAAAAATTAAAACAAAGGTAAATGCAATCAAAATGTGTTGCCCTAGATAGGAAGGAAGAAGGTGTGGTAGAAGTTGACATAGTTGTTATGTGTGCAGTCAGAAAATGAAAAGCACACGCTAGTACTAGACAGTGAATGCATTCTTTTACCCTCAGAAATGTTTGGATTTCTCTAAGTTTCGTCATTCTGTATTAAGATGAAAAGTGAATCAACAGAATACATGAAACGCATATAGAAAAAGAGACCTAACTAGGCATTCATCAAGGATATCAGTAACCTAAGTTCCCCAAGCTATTCCTGCAGACAAGAAAAATTAAGGAGCTCTGACTGTCTAGCAACATTCATTCCTGTTGTTTTGTCCCTCTCAGACCTACTAAAATGTCCTGCCGAAAACTATGTCTCTTTTTCCTAATTTAAAAAATTAGCCAAATATGACCCTCAGACAGATCTAGCCCACACATCTCCAGTACACTGGAAGTTGTCAAAGGCAACATGTCGGTATTTCACTGCAGATAAACAATAATCTGCTGCTCTCAGTCCTTCTTCTTTGGTGGCTGAAGCATAACACATTCTACACCATAACATGGAAGAAGAGATTACTTAAGTTTCCAAACTCATAAAAGCCTCACACACTAACAACCCCTATACAGCCTGATGAAAGAGGAAATAGAAATTTGCATTATTTCTTATGCAGAAAAAAATGGCTACTTGGAATGTCACACACTCTCGCACAAAATATACAATGCCTTATTGTTGGGGGGGTGGGGTTGAGTAAAAGGACACATCACAAGTCAGTTACAACTCTCCTCTCTCTCTGTCTTTTTAAATATATTTGTTTTTAAAAAATGTGAGTGTGGACAGAACAGACTGGCTGCCCTTAATAGATGGAAACCAGCATCAATTAGAATGAAGGCCTCCTTTTAGATATCTTAAAGAGATAGCTTCCTCTACTAATTGTTCAAAGATTCTCCAGAAGCTGATATTCCTGGGAGAATATGACCAGAAATCATTAGTTATGAAACATTCACATGAATATCTTGAGATTTGTAGAATTACAACATAATGGCCAAGGAGCTAACATGATACACTACCTGATCTTTCTCCTCTCATAATTTGGGGACTGGAAAGACAGGAGGGTAAAACTGTATCACCCCTGAAGACTACAGATTGACAAGGAAAAGCATGCAAAAAGAATCCTGGGGCAAGGCTCCACCTCAGGCAGAAACTAAAGTTTCTTCAACTACCTGTTGCTGCAAAAAAATGCACATAAATAGTTGGTTCTACTCCAGGAAAACATTTTATGTAAAGACACCAGTCAGCTTCTGGAGATAGACAAGTAGTCTTTTTAGGCATTCATCAGCTCCAAGTGTTACATAATGAAGCATGAAACTTGATAACAGATGGACCTGTTCCAGAGCAAGAAATTTTCTTGGCAATAGGCTAAGAGTGGGGAAAGGAAATAATTTCCTCTGACATTTTCCATGTAGAAGATGAGAGGCTGATTTTATTTGCAACATCAACTTTTCAGTCTTCAAAATTATTTGCCCTAATTTACATGCAATTATGCCTTCTGATAGAGACACAATTCCTAAGGAAGACCAGATACGCTTCCCAACTAAAAGGAATGTATCAATCACTACCGGTGTGGCATTTCTTAGTAGCAGAGACTTAAGCTCTCAGGCTCATAGGGGTGCCTGACTATAGCAGAAACTTTACCAACATTAAAGTTACATGGATAGAGGTACTGCCTGAGTTCTCAGGGACACACATTCTTAGGTCCACAGAAAAGTATAATCCTGGCAGCACCAGAAAGATTCTTAACGGTCTTTGTGCAGAAAATTAATGAATGCCTACTAGATGGTGTTTGCCAGAAGACACTGAACAAAAGTGCAGGCACACTTAGGGCAAAATTAACGTATACAATCAGTCATACAACAGTTCTTTATAACTTATCTTGCCCAGTTTTACATCTGACTCATGAAAATAAGACTATGTCCCACAATTATTTCCCCATGTGTTATACTATAAGGTTACTAAAGAGCCAGCTCAAATGATATTGCTCTTCTCCTTCTCTTTTCCTCACTTCCAGAGGGGTACCAAGAATGAGAACAAGATGAGGAATAGGAGTTAAGTAACAGAGAGAGAAAAACAGATTCAGCTCACAGAAAGGTAAATTATTCAGCGGTATAATGCTTATTTGCCTTGTTGTTTTTTGTCTTTAGCCAGACATCTTGTAGCACTGTCTTCAGGCACCTTGTTTTCCTAGGACATTTTCCCCTATGTCTGATCGCAAACTGCTTAATGGAAAGCAAAAAAGAGAGGATTAAACTCTCTCAAGAGAGAGAAAAGAAGCTTTCTGAAGACTGAAAAAAGAGGAGTAAGAGAGAAGTATGGGTGCTGCCATATGCTATGGCAGTCCTGTTCAAGAGAGTGAGAGGAGGGAGGGAGGGAG
>WAAE01006675.1:0-39360 GCA_013400495.1 Nicator chloris | reverse complement strand
GGTGATCTTTAAGGCTCCTTCCATTTTGACCAATATTGTTCTGATGTTGTTCAGAATGGCTGATCAAACTTTCAGGGATGTGACCAATTAGAGGTCCTTTGAAGACATGTTAAATGTTTAAATTTCAATGCAGAGAAAATACTTTGCAGGTTTAGCAGACGTGAAGGCCTGGTGACTTCATAGCTTTTGATAGGAAAGAAATAGGAAAAAGTGGAAGAATTTTTAAAGTTTTTGTAATTGTTTTGGTAATCTTCATGTAGGATATAATATATCTGCCAGAATGGGTCACCAAATTCAGGTTCTTAATATTCAGATCAGACTCTGAGACAATAGAACTGTGTGTTAGGTAACTATTTGTTCTGCAGTGTTTATTTAGTTGTAGCACTTAGAGGCCTTAAGCACATGAAGACTTCTGTTGCCTTAGCTCTCTATAAAAATGCACAAGTGTTAAGTTCCTGCCCCAGAGGTCCTTTTGAGTGTCTGTGCAGCAGGTACAGGTCACCATCTGCTTGCCCATGCAAGTTTCAGAAGCTTTGTACAGTTCTGCCTTGTGTTGCTTTTGGTTACCTAGGAAGAAAAAAAAAGACTTCAAAAAGTTTAGGCAGCAACACAGCCTTAGATATTTAAGGACAATTTTACATGGTGTTGGAAGAGCAGGGCTGCCCATAACACAGCAGGGATTGCTGGATATTTGTTGAAGAGTTGTGTGTTTGAATAGTTTGAAATAAATTGAGTAACTAAGGAGGTCTGTTTCTGTGAAAGGGTGTAGGGGTTGTTTACCAGCATCTTCTTGAGCTGGTGGATTTTTTTCAGAAGGTAAGATTACTTTTATATATAAAAGATGAATAAATCTGCTAAGTAGATAAGGTTCTTGTGACTCTTGGTCCTTCCTGTTTCTGGCTTGAGAAATTGTATCAAATCAATCAGCCTGTCATTTTCCTCTGGGGAGATGGAAAGGTCTGCTCTTAACACATTCTGCCTAACATTTGGTAGCCAGTAGTGAGGTAAATTCCTAATGAAACAAAAGACAGATGGGTTTGTGTATGTGGAAGAAATGTTGAGTAAACCCAGAATTTAACTGGTCTGCCAGTTGAGAAACTCTCAAGTGGCTAAATTAGACTCGCATGTGGCAAGAAGACACCTTTCTTCTGCAGGTGGGACACACCCAGAGCTTCCCTTACTTGTGTTTAACATGGTGATGTTGAAATTACCAGACCAAACCATTAATTAGTTTATCCAGTAACAACTTCTCCGGGAGTGATCTGTCCTGTTGCTTCCATGAGAAGTATATGAAAGTGAAGTGAACAATTAAAACTTTGGAGCAACAATTAATGGGAGCAGTTGCTTACGTGCTGTATCAATTAGTTTTAAGCTTATCTCATCAATAGGGATAATTTTCATATCTGCTTCATAAACGTCATTATTTTTAATGCCACTGTGAATCTTCGAGTTTGTTGCATAAGCATCTAATACAAGAACATTTATAAGGATCATAGTGATTCTGAGCTGTATTTTCTTTTCCATTTTTTCACTGATCTGCAGAAATCATGAAAGGAGATTCAGCCGTTCACTAACACAGGACAAAACCCTCTTTTCTTCCTTTTTAGTCAAACCCCTGCAGATTTCAGAAGAGAGAAAACTTATTCAGGTGTTATTTATTTTTTTTTCCAATAGTATTGGTGATTATTCCCGTGTCACAGAAAGATGAAACAAAGTCAAGAAGCAAATTCAGCAGACAGCAGTTTCAATGGGATATGTTTCTTTGATCAAAAGTTAATAGGAAGGTAAAATTCAAATATAATTACTTGAAGGTTATGTATATGAGATTCATACTGAGTAATCTAGAGTAACATATATAATACATATTTTAAATTAGTGCTCAATGCTAATTAGTCTTTAGAATATACTGCCTGCTGAAAAACTCCTTTGCTGGACTGAAGTGTGAATTCCCTGTAACATTATGGTAGCAATATTGGCCAGTTCCAAGATTTCAGTTACAAATGAGGAAGGCATTGGGAGGAAAATTTTCAGGGTAGCAAACGAACATTGGAACCCAAAACTTAACAGCCTCCCATTAATATTGTGGATAATGCCCCTTTAAGTACAAACACTGTTAAAGTCTTCTTTATGAATGCATTTTATTTATTTTTTAGATAGATAAATAGATGCAGTATACAGGTACAGAGAGAGAGAGAATGAGAATCTGGGTGTGTGGATTCTATTCAGGTCCTTGGTAGATGCATTCTTACACTGGCTTACTGTAAACCACAGCTTTTGCTGTATTTCCTTACACCACTAATAATTATTGTAATTTCCTATTAGCAGGGGAAATTATGTGCTGTCATTTTAATACATAAATGATATTTGCTTTAGTTTATTGAAGAAATATTTTTCTGTGGTTGTGAAATGTTACTATTTTAGAAAAGGATGTAACTATTGGCCATGGTTCTTGCAGGTCTGTTGGTCCTATAATGGTCTGTCTTTACTTTCTGACTGTTTCCAGTGCCAAGAAGGAAGCAGGAGCATGTGAGCGCTGACATATTATCAAGCTCAAAGTGCAGAAAATGGATTTCTGCAGCTTGTTAATATTTTGCAATTATATGTCCTGCCCTAGCTTGCAAATTTGATTTGCCCTGAAGGATCTGTGGAAATGTGTGTTCACCTTCCATCTTATACCACCACATAAATTTGCTGTGAATTAGCTAGGTGACTCACTGGATAGTATTGACTCACTTTACTGATGCAAAATCATATGATGTTTTCAGCATTTATTTAGAGGCTTTCCACAGCACTTACTCGCATGTTTATTAAAATATGGTTGGTTTGACAGATGTAACAACCTATTTTATAAAGGTCTTACTGTGAAATTTACAGGACAACATATTTTCTCACAAATGGTGATGTTGTACAGTGTTTCTGTAGCAATTGGACAGTTTTGATGTGCTACAGCTAATAAGTTGAAGAGAAATTACTTTAGATATTTGTGTTGCATGCTAGAGAATGTATTTGTTGTGATAGATTAAAGTTGAGGAATAGGAGTGTGATGGTACTGGTAACCCAGGGTATCAAGTAAAAGCACTTTGCAATGTATAACAAACATTCCAAAGCCAAGCCTCGAGGTCTGGCAGAATTAAATTAGTGTGGCAATTTCACATGAATCACAATAGTTAATCCCCCAGTGCATGCTGAAGCTGGCACCATTAGCTCTAATTTCCATTGAAGCAGAAGAAGGAGGTCGGTCTAGAACAGCAGCTGGACTGGAGCTGCATATATCTGTTCCACACATTTATTTCTAGGCTTCATTTATTGTCTGGCTTTATCCTGCCCCTCAGACAGAGCAGAGCCTCAAAGCAGGGCTGTGCTAGTGGTACTTTGTCCTTCTTTGGTTCCCACTGCTCCTGAAAGGCACAGCAGGATAATGGGAGTGGGAGGAGGAGTGTGGCTCTCTTCCCACTGGGAAGCTGCCAGCATCCAGGGCCAGTCTTCTTGGCAGTTTTTCTTCCAGCAAATCTGACCCTTATCCACCTGTGAATTTGGAGGCAAAAGGGAAAGATTTCTCATTTTGAAGGAATTGAAAGTGAAAATAAAAGGGAGAGGGTACAGCTAGGACAGTAGAACAGCGGGGAATCTGCAAGGAAAAAATAAGGAAAGGGAGTAAAATGCTTTAATAAAGAAAAAATACTTTAAGGAATTAAAAAGCAGAAAAAATAAGGAGGAGTGTTATCAAGGCATATGAAAATTGACTTACTCTGTGCGTGGAAACCCTGCATAGACACAAGGTTCATGTTGACAAAGTAAGAGAATAATTGCCATATGCCATGATCATTTTTGTAATCATTCAAGTTTTGTTTAGAGGATAACAATTTTAACATGAAGTTCTAAACTTAAAAATCACAATGTTATTGAGAGAAGTTCTTGCAAATGTAGATGTATTTTATATAATACGTACTCTGCCCTTATGTATTGTATTGCACAAAATTAACAGAAACTGGGATTATAGGGTTGGCAAGGCATGAAAATAATAAAATTAAATAGTCAGAAATCATTCATCCATTTTTTTTCAATTTAAGCCTCATCCCAAAATCTTTTTTCTGTAGTATCTCAGTTACATAGCATAGGGCATTCAATAGCACGAAAGCAGATCTCAGAATGAGAGTAAACACTAATACTCAACATGTCTGCAGGTTGTTGTTTGTCTTTATATTACAGAGCTGCTTAAAATATCATCTCTGTTCATACTGAAAATGGTTGCTCTTATACAGCTTTAATTTGCTCTTACATAGCTTTAATAAAATTAACTAACTTTTGTTGCAAAAGAATTTCATAAAGCTTTACAAAGAAATTGCTGATGGTATTAGAGGCAGAAAGGCACAGAATTTGTGAGGGTCTCCGATACAGTGCAGGTTGCTCTGAACAGGGGGCTGTGGAGGCAGAGTACTACATCACTTGAAAACAAAGGTGTAAGCAGCCTACAGCAAAGAGGTTTTCTTCCCACTAATGCATGGGAAAAAGGGAGAAAGCATTTTGTTCACTCGTAACACAGAAACATATAAAGAGAAAGTGAGAAAGTCTAGTTCCACTGAAGTAAAAAAGAACTTTGCCATTGCTTTCATGGAAACCAGACCTTTACCCTTTGCTAGATTGTTCAAAATTGCAACAGGTTTAGCAGGGCAATTTATAAAGATTATAAATTCACAAATCTTGCCATACCTATAATTTAGGGCCATATCAGCTGTTACAACTTTACTCATTTTGAAGAAAGGCAGTTATAAACTACCAAACCAACCTTTTACTCTCCTACCTGCTTATTAGACAGTCTTTTGTAGTACCGTGTGAGTAATGCTCTGTGTCCAGTTGTGCCTCTTTAATAAAAATGGCACATTTAGTAAGCTGTGTCCTTTGTGTACATGTATATTTGCATACTGGTACCTCTAAAGCCTCTAAAGTGGCAACATGCAGCTGTCTAGGATGGAGTGAAAAGCAGGAATAACATACATCTCCCCATCCTCTGCCTGTGCTTAGTTCAAGAACTTCCTGAGCCAGATCAAACCATAAATCCACCAAAACTAATTTGAGTAACTGACTTTATCTGATCAGACACATATTGACTTAAATATAGATTTAAGAGCAAATCAATAGCCTGTAATCAGTTGATACTTATGTTTGGCCCAGTGTTTAATGGAAAACAACTTAATTCTTTCTGTGGGTGCATAGTCTTCCCAAGGAGCTGAGAATGTGGCAAGAGGGAATTTTCCTTTTCACAGGTATGTCTGGTGAAGGAAGAAATTCTGTCAGTGGTGCCGTTGCCATTTTGTAAGTGTTTATAGACCTATTTGACGGGCTTTAATATTCACAGAGTTAATTGCTTCAGAATATTTATAACATTACTGTAACTAGAAATGGTTTACTGGCTCTGTGTTGATTATTTTTCACTAGACTGTAACTAGGCAATCGCAGAGCCCTCACAGGAAGTAGAAGAGAGCTTGTCTTTGAAGAGCAAAGCAAGAATGAAAATACTACTCAAAATTACATTGTAATAACATGCTTGGGCCAGGAGAGCCTCTGCAGGGGAGGAAAACAAATAAGATTGCCTGGCAGGGCCTTTCATTGTTGGCCTTGGACTCGTTGCCTAATAAACTCTAGAGTAGAATTGAGAATATTTCTTTACCAAATAATCTAAACATTGACTAGTTTTTCCTACTTTACTGCATTAAAGTATTTTTTTAATACTGTGATAACAGTTACTTTACAATTCAACTTACTTTTCATGCTGATACAACAGATAAACAAAGAGGCAAATTCCCTCTTAGAAAGAACTCCCTTCACAAGTAGTTACTTTTCCTATGTGTCTGCCCGGCACTGAAGTGATGTCTCAACATGTAGCTTTTACTTCAGGTATGCTATAAAATGTTCTAGTTATATTTTTCAAACATTTGATTTCTCTGGCATTTTCTGCTGTATTTGTGAGGCTGAAGTTTCTTGCCTGCCACAAAGAAATGGGAAATTTTGTACTTGCAGCACTGTGGCTGCTGTGTGGTAGGAGGACAGAGGACATGCCCCTGCAAATTTTTCTGCTTATTTATGTCAGATTTATGTCGCAAATGGTAACTTCTGAAAATAGTGCCTGAAGTTGGGTTCTTAGTTTCATATCTGGAGGCTGGTCTAGATATATTCACCCAGTGAATGTCCTGCATAGAGGAGTGAACTTCTTGTTACTTGTTTTATTTGAAACCAAGTTGGGGTCTTTATGACTCCACAAATGAGCAGATTTGGAGAGAAATGGGAGCCTAGGGTAAAACTGAGACCAGCTGGGCTTGGGCTGGGGCTAGCCATGCCTTTGTTGCATGCACTGGCAGAGCAGAGGGTGGGTAGCACCTTAGTAGTGCTTAGGTGTTGGGGTATATGTGCCTGAGTTCCAGGGATGGCCAAATTTGTGTCCAGAAAGTAATGGAATATATTTTTTTGTCTTCTGAGGGTTGAGCATAATTAATTTTGAGAGACTGTCTCTGTTTTTCACACAGTCTGGTCCCTGCTGTTGCATGGATTACAAGGAGACACGTTCATGCTCTTTGAGTTTTTCCTCTGCTCATTTTGTCGCATTAAGTAGTTTAAACTGGTCTCTTGCCTTTTGTACAATAGATTTGCTAAAGGATGTTGGCAAGAACTGTGGGTTTTGGCCTGTGCAATACCGGAATTGATGCTGTGTGGTCTGCCCTGGCTAAACCTCTGTGACGTGGGTTTATGCACTCGAGGGGAGGCTTGTGTCTGTAACCCAGCAAGTTCCTTCCAGCTTTAAGCTGGAAAAAAATGGAAGCACAGAATTAGACTGAAACATATCTTCTGCATAACCTGTAGTGAGCTGTGTATTTTTTCCAGCACCCAAGCAGCTGGCCACTCAAGCAGTGTGAGGAGGAAGGACTCTCACTGTCCGCCTGCAGTGCCACTGACTGCCTTCAAGCCCTTTACCACCACTGCCAGTGTTGTTTCCGGGGCTGTTTGGCTGCTTTCCACTGTGCCTCCTCAATCATGAGGCCAAGTGAGTGCAAGGCATGTGAGCTGAAGTGGTAAATTAGTGCAACTGAGCAGCCTGGTTGTTAGCCAGGCTTTTAGTGCTGTCACAGAACCACAGAATGGGTCAGTTGGAAGAAACCTCTGGAGATCAGCTAGTCCAACCTCGCTGCTCAAGCAGGGACCCCCGGAGCATGCTGCTTAGGAATCTGCCCAGATGGCTTTTGAGTATCTCCAGGGAAGGAGATTACAGTTGGTATAAAGCTAACAGTTGAGCTTCAGTGTCAGCCATATCCATATATTAGGAATTTGTGTCCAGAAGGCTCATTAAACTCTCCAGGAGCTGGGTATTTCTCTTCCTAAGGGTACATGCCTGCACAGGGACACCCTGCTTAGTGAATAAGCTTGTTAAACTTCAGAGAGGCAGAATAGTTTGGTTTACTCATTTTCTCTTGATGGTAACTAGTAATCGCAGGCAGGTAATTAACATCCTCCAAAACCCCTGAGAAAATAAATGGTATCATTGCTCACCCTGAAACCATTAAAGCATCGTTGATGTGCTGTTAACCTAGGGCCAGCTGCACCCTTGAACCATAGTGATGTCTGTATGACCCAGGGCACAAAATCAAAGGAATGTGTGCAGGACTGCACAGTCCATCCCTCCCCTTTGAGATGTCACAAAGGTCATGTCACATTGCACATTTTTGCATCATTGCTTTCACAGCCAGTCGATAGTTTCTGACTCCAAAATCTATTGACCAGCTGCTGATTGGGTGAGAGGTAATTGCATAAGCTAAAGTGGAGAGCATCCCTTGGGCTGGGCTGGCATCCTGTGAGGGTGGTTTTGGCACACACATCAGGCATTCAGACATGTTGTTTAACGTGGTGTGTTTATCTGTCACTTGGCAACTACATGGCCAGTTATGGTGAAAAAAAGTTACGAAATACGAACTGCACAAGGACAAAAATAATGTAAATATTTTGAGGGACAGAATGCATAACCTATATTCTGAAGAAAATACTATTAGACTGTCTTGTGTGACTTCCACTTTTCTTCATTTTTGTACTGTCTACTGAATTAAAATAAGGTTCAACAAAGGGTGACTAATACTGTAAGAATATTGTAATGAGTATTAATTAATACTTTGCAATTTAAATCAGAGACAATCTGAAGTAGATCAGAAAAAAAATCTGGGGAAAAAAATGTCCTACAAATGGGGTTGCTTTGTCTTCTATTCCTTACAGTACTATTAATCAGGCACAATACTCCAAGGCACAAATTATGTGATTCTGCAAATTTTCCTGACTCTGCACTTACTAATTTTGCAAACCTATTGTTTCATTAACACTGGCTTTGTACTTGATATTCTATCTTGAGTTTGGCATACAAGAAATGAGAGAATACTTTTTTTTTTTTTTTCTCTTTCCTGTTACTTTCTATTTCTTGTAGCAGATCCCCACTCTGGGTCTCTGGAGTCCAGGCAAACTTCCTGTCACAATTCCTATAGAACCAACTATAAAAAAATCTCTCAACCTGGGAGGGACCTCAGAAGGTCAGTAGTCCTACTTGCTGCTCAGGATAGGGTTGGCACCAAATTTGGACGCCAGGGCTGTGGGGGTGGTGTTTCCTGTCAGGTGCTTTGAGGACAGAGACTCCAAAACCTCCCTGGGCCCCTGCTGCAGTGCTTAGTTATCCTTGTAAATGTTTTCTGTTGGGGCTTTCTTGGCTTATTTTTTGATGACTATTTCATTTCTTGTTCCCTGGCTGTGCACCCTGGCCAAGATCCTGATCCCATCTTCTTGCTGACCTCCTTGTAGATAGTGGCAGGTGTCTCAGGGCATGTGCATCACCTCCCTGCCCATCCTGGATTCCATAGCTAGGCTTGGCAGAGTTGATCAGTATCCTTCTTACACTGGAGGGCCCAAAACTAGATACAATCTTTCAGGTGCAACCTAGAAGGAATGAGATCAGTAAATATTCCTCAAAATTTTAAATTAGTGTAATTGCTTACAGTCCTTGTGAGAGTTTCAGGATTTGTTTCTTTGTTATCTTCAGTTTAAAATTCTTCTGGCTTCCTTTTGAAAAGTCTGTTTAATGCTCATGTGTGGCTTTCCTTTATAGAGGGTTGTTTCCACTGGCTTGCAGCATCACAGGGCCATTGGTCTTGGCTCTGGGAAATGAGGAAGTTGTGAAATTGTTCCTACAAGTCTTTTATCATACTACTGAAGTAGGGGAGAAACTGTATTCTGGAAATCAATAGCTTTCAAGAAGAATGAGAGGTTGTGCAGGATGACTTAACTGAAAATAAGCATTCAGTGTTACATTGTGTGTAGTCCTGGGATTTACAAACAGGAGTGTACTAGTATAGGGACTGGTTATTTCTGCTGTCAAGAAGCATCAGTTACCATCTCCAGCTAAGGAAACAAACAGGTTGCTAGAAAAGTTGTCAGAGTCAAAAATGCAGCTTAGAAGTCCAAGCCCGGAGTCCTTAAGTGCTGTTCCCTACAGAGTGTTCAGTGCCATAGGCAAAAACCTTGAGGGAAAGTTTGTGATTCTAGGTATGAAGTTACCATAACCTTACACCATTATAATCAGTGAGAACAAATTTCCATTAAATAATCTTTTAAACCTTTACACAGAATAAAATACTACATGTGGAAGAGGCTTACTGAGTTTTGAAGTGGGTGTTAATTTGCCTCTTCTGTAACTGGTTGCTACTTACTGATAAGGCTGATACAGTTCTTCAGACAGCTCAAGAGCCAAGAAACTGCTATTGTTGTGATTGGACACCATTACAAAAGAAGAATTTGATATATATGTCATGTTTTCGTATTACAATTAATGCTAGAAAGTGGGAAAGATACCGTGTACCACTGCTCTTTCTAACTGGCTGTTCCACATGGTGTATACAGGAAAACCAGAAGATGGGGTTGCTGATAAAAAACATCTCCCTTCCTGTATTCTTATATTTAGCATGAACTATTTACATGTCTGTTCTTCATATGTAAAAACTTATGTGTGCATTGAGTATACCTGTGGAAAAGCACCAAACCAGTGAGTCAGTAGATCCTGGTTTCTTTGGTTTTCACTTTTATATGCTTTCTATTTTTTAAATTGTTTTCCTCAGGTTGTGGTTGAATTGTCAGTTGGCATTAACACACACAGTGGTAAAATTAAGAGTAGTTGAAGGCTGGCTTGCCATGTCTGAGCATAACTGGAAAATAACAGTGTTGTAAGCATCTGACACAGAGCTCAGCAAGGGCAGTAAATCAACATCAAACCGGCAAAGGCTGTTAGTGCCTGTTAAACGTTGGCTGTCCCACAGAAGCCATAAAGGAAAGGTGAGAGTGTTTGATTAGGTTATGAGTGTGTGCAAAACCAGCAGTGGGACAGCAGGAATGCTGGGTTCCCTCTGTCGTCCTCTGGTGCAGAAAGAAGGTCACAGATGGATTGGCAAGGTGGGGCCGTGAGAGGCAGCTCCTGCCTCTGAGCCCAGGGGCAGAAAGAAGCCACGTGCTGGGACCACAGAGCCCTGGCCCAGAGCAGCCCTGCTGTGCAGAGCGAGGGGCAAAGCAGCTCCTCAGCCCTGGGCACAGGGCTTGGAAGACAGGGCGGGTCATGTTCCTCCTCGTGCCATGCAGAAACATCCTGCATTTCCAGCCAGGCTGTGGCTTGAACCAAGCCCTGGCACTGCTGCCGGTAAATCCCTTGGCAGCTCCTTGTGTTTTGCTGTTGTTGAGGTCTCTGGTGCTGCTGTGTATTTCTGTTATTCCATGTTTGTAGCTGTTTAGTTTTGTGTTTTGATGTTGTTGGCAGCACTAAATCGCATGTTTAGACTTCCATAGCCCCTCTAACTGGAGAACTACCACAGCCATACCCTGTACACTAAGGTGGTGTTTCTGGTTGTGAGCGAGCCCACAAAGGAAGTAGCCTGATTTCCATGCTTGGTATGCAGCTCTGTTTGTGGTGTGAAAGTATCTGTTCCATTTTCATAAAGTGCTTTCAGAAAATTTAATGTTGAAATGTAGGGAAATCTAAGTAATTGGTAAAGCCTATTTGTAAACCACGTTGAAGGGGTTTTTGCTCTTTCTCCTGGAAGTACTGTCTAATTATGTTACATGTGCTTTACAAGGACATTTAAACTTAATAAAATGGAAATAGCAAATCCATTGAATTACAGCAGATAAATATTTTAGAGCATTTCCCAATAGTAGAATTTTAGGATAAACAATACTGTAGCCCCACTAAAATTAATACTAGTTTAAACACGTTTCACTCATATATTGCATGCAAAAGCTGCTGTTGCTAAGGGTGCTCCATAAAACCGAGCATTAAGTATAAACCTTTCACTAGTAACTCTCAGCTGATAATAACTGAAGAATGGCTTCTTGAGCCAACTCATTTCTGAGCTGTGCCTTTGATTAGTTCACAGAGGCTTTTAATACCCCTCAAATGAACTTCTTTTGTCATTATGCATCCGGTAGGTTTAACAAGTAGATTGAGACATTTTTCATACCTCTTTTCCATATTTTTGAAATACTTCTTACAGGTTACAAAGAAATGTCTTTTTGAGGCAAGAGTAGTTAACTCAGCCCCACGGGTTTCCCAGTGAACCTGTTGGGGCTGTCAGGGGGAAAGTCATCTTAAAAGATACCTCATCAGTTCCCTTTCTCAGCAATAAAAATTTAAAAATACACTCCCTTTCCCATATGTTATCTTAGAGAAATATTTTCTCGTTGAGCAGGAACATTTACTTTCACAGTAAAAAAAGAAAGAAAATTTGAAAATTCTTCAGCCTGAATTTGGCAAAGAATTTCTCTGTTTAAAGGTGCCACCACATGTTCCTTGCCCAGATGATAGCTCTTGGGGGAGCCTGCTGCTGCCAGGTACTGCCAAATATATTTCGGTATTAGAGACTATAAAGAAGAAATCAAATACGCAGCTCTTGGGGTTCTCATGTGGCTTATGATTCATTCCCTGAAATATGTGTATGACTGCATTTGGACTGGTTTTGCCCAGGCCTTGTGTGCTATGGCAGCATGTGGAGCTATTTTGAGAGGTTTTTCTACTCACTGGCCCGCTCAAGCTGGGATATTTGTTTGTTCATATCATGTATTTTAAATATGATAGCATAAGATTGTCAGCACAAGACAATCCTAGTGTAAGATTAGCACAGTTAAAATTAAGAGAGCCTTCAAAAATAAATGAGAGTGGTCCAGCTTCTACAGAGTTTTTTTGACAGATTACATTTAGTCATCATTAGCACTCACGTGCTTGGTTTTTTTCCAGACTTTGGCAAGCCCTGCAGAGATCAGAGAATAAAAATACCTTTCAAGTCTTCTGCATTCCTGATCAATCCCCGTATAATTACACCAACACTCAGAATTTAAGAAAATCATTCTAAAATAAGAAAATTAGATTTGTATTTGATGAATCAGGAACTGAATGAAGGTGCTGTCTTCAGTGTCTGTTTTTGCAATAAGAGGAAAAGTCAATTAAAGTAGTTTTACTCAGACATTTATTTAAATAAGTGAATCAGGATGTAGAAGAGGAATCTATCTGTATTCCAGCCTTCAGCTGTGGCTTTTTTCCCTGCACTGTTGCTATGGAGAAGCATATAAATATTTGTATCACAAACTAATTTTACATCACTTATAGATGGCATGGAAATACAGATAAAAATGGTAAAGAAAAGTTGTTGTAGGTGTATTTTAGCATGCAGAGTAGTGTTTTGGAATAGGTTCAGGCCCAGACTAGCAGCAAAGAGTAAGTAGAAGGTGCTGTGTTGAAGCATCTGACATCTTTGTATCCCATGTAATGGGATAGAAACTGAATGATAGTGTAACTTTATTTGCAGTTTAGTCTTTTCCAATTTTGTTATAGCATTATTAGATACTTCTCTTTCTAACAGCTCATGTGTCATGGGCCATTTCTATGAGATCAAATACAAATGTAAAAGAAACAACTTCAGCTGAGTAGCACGTCCATCCTCTACTGGGGGAGTGATACAGAACCCACAGAGCGGCTTAGGAGTTGAAAGCTGCGTAAATTGTTTTTTCATATGATCACTCACATTTCTTCATGTCCAGCCTTTTTGCTTCTTTGTCTGCCAAATTGCCTCTAAGGAGGCAGTGATGCTGGGCATGAGTGAATTCCAGCAGTGCTCTGCATCTCCTTGCCTCTGCACCTCACCCTGTCCTTTGGGCTGGTTTCCCTCTCGTCTCCTTCCTGTGACTGTTGTCTCTGTCTTTTTTCTTCGGGGACTTCAGTCACTCTGACTATTTGTTGGTATATCAGGGTGGTTCCAGCCTTGCAGACATTGCCAGGCCCTTGGCTGACAAACACCCAGGTGATGTGTGAGAGATGCCTTCAGCACAGTTCAAACTCTTTCTTGTTGCCTCTCTAAGTTGTGTGTTATGAAACATTCTCTTTAACAAGAAGCTTCACAGAGTGGCTCTGTTTTCCTTTACTCAGCAGATCCTTTCATCACCTGGGATTGTTATCCTGGTTTCACATGGAGATCTCTCTGGTGACATCCTAGGATAATGAAAACAAAACTGGTTATCAACAGGACTGGAAATAACACGTATCACCATAGCAGCCTGCTACCTCCTTATATCACAGAATGTTTTTATTCAGTTCAACAACAACAAAAGAAATACTGAGTAACAGTTAACAGATTGTTGCAATGGGAAGTGGGGGCAGCAGTTTGTTAGTTCATTGACCTTTTGAGATCAGCTTAAAAGCCTAAATATTTAAGGCGAAATGTTTTTCATGTAAGGCATTATTCACCGCAAAAATAATTAATTAACCTACAAATTGCATTGCCATTTGATGAGTGTTTTGGTGGACAAGAGTCACGCCTGTGTTCAAATTGTGTATTTTGTAAAAGTCAGGCATGACAGACTGGTGTTTTTTGTTTTTAAATGCTCAAGCTCTTTTTTTTTGGTGTGGTTTCCTTACTCGGTTGGATTCTGAAGTGTCCTGCGTTGGGCTCTAGCAGGTTTGTGTAATTCCTCCTGCTGCCGCTGCACTCAGCGTCTCACTCCGTTCTTCTCTCCTCTGGCAGCAAATGCAGCTGGCGGCGGAGTCCCTGAAGGAGTAAACACGGAGGAATGAGGATGACTAAGGCGGTCACATGTCAGGCGGAGCCAGCGTTTGTGGTCGTGTGTGGCGCTCAGAGTGCACCCTCCACCATCTACTGAGTAGGTGGCACCTGCTTGTCTGAAAGTTGGTAAATAATCTTTGCCTGACACTGTAAAAAACTGTATTTTGTCCTGCTCTCTTTTGTTTCTCATATGCAATTACATGTGAAGGTAATACCAAATAAAGCACTCCAGCTTATGCCAGGTCTGGATAAAATCTGCCAGACTCCCTGTGCTTTGAGTGATTGAAAACAGATCCTGTGAGGAAGCATCCAGAAGCTAACTAGAATTTTCAGCTGCAACTTTCTAAAGGGGGGGAAAAAAAAGCAGGCTATTATTTAATTTACTCTCCCTTTATGGTTATTGCCCCTTTTGTTCCTTCATTACAATAGCTAATCAATCCTCTATTATTTCAAAGATTTGCTTATTAGCTACTGCTTGTCCACAGCAAATTAATTTATGTTATACATTTCATAGGGAACAATAATGTATTTGATTATGTGATCTGAGAAACAGTTGAACATAAATATTTATAGAGTATGTATTATATACTTCTGTTTGCTAGTTCTCTAAATAGGTCCCAGCTAAAATCTTTTCAAAAGCTAGGCAAAAAAAAAATAGTAGGAAACAGATTGCTGATCAGTGATTTATGAAGCATATTTATTTTCTAATTTACATTGGATTTTGGTATCACTCCCCTGGATTCTGAACTGCAGTATTGTATGAATGGATCTTCTGGTTAAATGAACTAACAATAGCAGATCAATTAAACTCGATACTTGATATACCAGTACTTGTGTTTGTAGTGAATATCTAATTTGGTTTTCCTTGCATTTCACAAAAAGGTAGCTGTCCTAAAGTTCCATTGTTTTCTGACAGTAATAGGACTGAAGTGTACAGTGTTTGTTTCTTTGACCTTGAGACAGTTTATTTTTGGCTGCTGTGATGTTCAGTTTTGGTAGATGTATGTGGTACTTGCTGGAATTTTGTTCACAAAAAATCTGCTGCTGCCATAATTAAGGTGTTTGCCTACTTAGCACATTTCAGATTTCTGCCACAGGGCCCCCACGGCAGGGTAATATAACTAAACCAAAATAATATATTTTGTCTGGAACTAAAAGTTAGGATTTCTCAGGCTCTGCAGGTGACCCAGTAAGAAATGACTTCCCCTGGGAAGAGGAGCAAACCTGTGCTCTGTTCTTGCCTTTCCCACTGTTAGTCCCCCACGCTACTGCTATTTCAGGGATATCTCATGGGCTGCTGCTTTCACAGCCTGTTCCTGAACAGTGGCAGGGCTGTGCCTGCACAAGCTCTGCCCTGAGGATCTCTGAGGGAAGCATGTCACTCTTCCTGTAGTGCTGTAGAGATCCCAAAACCGAAGGTTTTTTAGGAGGGGACCAGTGTGTTCTCCATGAAAACTCCCCATCTTTGCAGTGTCCTGCCCACTTTGATCTGAAGTAGCTCATGTTTCTTCAGGTTTTAACTGCCTGGTCAGTGTTTTTGAGTGAGCAGGTCCAGAGAAGAAAAATCCATGGGATGGATTCCTGTTGGAGGATGCTCTTGTGACCTTGTAGCCATTTTGAAGGCATTCTCCTGGTCTGCTAACTGATGGTGATCTGGGAGCGTGAAGTTGGTGTGTTTTGCTGATGGCAGCTGGATCAGGTGTCTGGAATAACTTTCTTAGATGGGTTAGATAAGGAATCAAGTCCTGTGCCAAGTGTGATCATGTGAAACAAGTCACCTTCTGCAAAACTGACTTTGTGGTTTTCCTTGTGGGGTCCATTTCTTTTGTTTTCTGTGGATTAACAGGAAAATCTCTAATGAGGTGTAAGTACCCAGTGACTTCAGTAATGTTGGCTGTTGACCTTGCCTTGGGCAAATCCCTTCACTTCTGCTTAGTTTCCTTATCCATAAACAGAGAATACTGTTCTTTGGTGCATTCTGCACCTCAGGTGAGGAGGTATGGAGGAATTTGGACCTTCCATGGTGTGAGAGAGAAGTAGGGGACTCCTTTGTTTTATAGGGATTAAAGTTTGTTCCACATACTGGGAGAACTCTTGTTTTAGCATCACAGATGCTACATGGTCATGACAGAGACTGCTTCTGTCTTAAAATACACACTTAAACCTGCTGAGAAATACTCCCTCATAGTGCCAAGTAGTGTTTTGTTACTGAGCTGAAATTTAGTTCCTATTCAGGAATAGGAACTAGTGTGCAGCTCTTTGTCCTTTCACTGGGGAGGGGTTCCTGTGTTTCATACTGTTTCATACTGGGTTTTGTCTTTTGGGTTTTTTATACATTCATGGTGGCATCTATTTTCATTTCTCGTTTGAGAGAAAAAACTGTTTCTATCTGTGCTCCTGAATGCGTTGTTTCCCTTCTGCTGTAGGTGCACCTGTAAAAATTGTGGGATGCCAGGGATGAAACTCCCTGACCAAAAATCAGTTGTCAGGTGAAAATGGTCAGAAAGAATAAGATATTTAGCAGTAGCTGCCATTCACAGGGTATGGAATCTGAATGTCTGTTTTCCCTGGTCCATGGCAGGGCCCCTTACCCAGATGAGAGAGCCTCACACCTCCAGACAGCCATGGCTCCGAGCCCTTCAGGAGTGCAGGCCAACAGACAGGGGTGTGTGGCAGTTCTGCCAGTGCCTGAGTCTAAGCAATAGAAGAAGTTTATCTCTGGTCTCAAGCTTCAGGGAAAAACCAAGGATGAGGCTGGAGCATCGTGTTTGGGAAGAAGACTGTGTGGGAGCAGCCCGTGTCTGTCTGTTAAGGCTTGGATTTTACAAAGCTCCTTAGCATCAACAGTAACAATCCAAGAAAGCCATTTTTAAGAGGGGCACTCAAAAATCACTTGCTGGTGATAGAAAAGTTCTCTCATCAGGTACCTTGTGAGTACAGGTCTAATTGTGTGGCCCAGAGGGATCTGCTGACTCAAGATATCTGAGGACAACAGGAGAGGAAAACACCCATTACGTGGAAAGGTTCTTCTGTAAGCAGGCAAGCAGTTACGGGATATTTTAGCCTACCTGGACCTTGATTTTGAATCTCATTCAGAGAAATTTGAGCTTACTTCCTCACTGATGTAAGCAAAGCCCCTGGGAACAATGGCCACTCCTGAGATGTGCTTTCTTCAGGAAAGCTCTGCTGTGCCTCACCCAGGAGCTGGAGGGGCGAGTGCCAGGCCAGGGCTGACAGCAGGAGACGGGTGCTGAGAGAGGAGGCTCTCTCTGCACCCCAGTGCTTGATACAAAGCACACTGTGGTGATGGCCTCTGTCATCACTGCCATCATGAGGGCAATGCTGGGCCTGCTGTAAGAGCTCCCAGGGCTGTCCCAGTGCCTGGAGGAGCCTGTCCCAGGCTGAGGGCATGTGGCACACAACTGCCCAGAGAGAAGACCAGATCCTGCTCTGTATTTCTCAAGAGAGAGCAGTGAGAGGGAGGAAATAGGAAGATGTTACACAAGGGCTTGCTGAAATGAATTCCTGAGATCTGACATGACTCATCTGAAAGCCTGATGAAGTCTGTGTTATCTCTGTGTGCTTCTCAGGCTCTATGCTTGCATTTTTCTTACAACATTATTCCTCCATCACGTGGGAAATTAGAGGTCATCTCTTCCTTTACCCCTATGTAGTAAGACATTCCTCTGGCACTAATACAGGGTTCTTGACTTCCAGAAATTGATGCGATTTGTAATACAAGCAGATAGGCCAAACTGAGTCATCTTACAGTTACAATTTAAAACTAAAAATATAAATAAATAGCCAGAGCCTGTGGTTCAGGGAGAGAGCAGGCTAAGACAACTGCAGAGACACTGCTCTGGAGAAGGGCAATCCAGCAGTCCCTCAAAACCCCATATGGATGTGACTTCAGTGAAGCAGCCTAGCTGGCTGCATGCATTTGGCAACTCAACAAGTGAGTCATTGCTACACTTTCCCAAGTACAGTCACATCAAGGTGTTACTGCTCAAATACCTTTTATTGAAAGCAAGTCATCATTTGGAATTAACGACAAGCAAATCAGTTCTGATTCATTCACAGAAACTTGGGAAGTGAACCATGGGAAGGGTTAACAGGGTGGCTGAGTTGTCTCTGATGTTTGGGGACATTCCAGCTTGCCCCTGTTCCCTGTTTATTGCCAGCCAGCTGCATTGGGCTATCCCTTTATTTGCTAATGAAAAAAATCCTTAAAAAAATCTGACATGAAAAGTATCTGACTTGCACCTACCAGCTACTGAGATGTTACTGCTTGGCCTTGCACTACAAGATGTGTTAACGCCTTTCCTGTCTCAGTCATAGTCACAGCCCTGCAAATTCCTTGGCCACTCCTTTCCTGCTACCACCTCCACCTCATTTTGCAGTGACCAGAGCTGGGAAGTTCCACGCCAGGGGAAAGGTCCCAGCTGCATAAGCCCACAGGTGCAACTCTGCACAAGTGCCCTGGCCTAAGGCAGTGGTCACTTAATGACTTGGATTCACAGAACCTGTTGCATGCCCTTGATCCCTGTGTCCACATCCGCCCTGGCTGGTTACAGTTTGTGGTCCAGGAGCAGTTAAATAACTCCAGCAGCGCAGGTTGTGCTGAGCTGCTCCAACCGCAGGCCACCACCAGACACCTCTGAGGGACAAGGTGCCAGAAGCCAGCCCGCTCCCAGGCAGCCCCGTGCACCTCGCAGCACCCCCACGTGCTGATGGGGCAAAGTGGGCTGGCACTGCTGCCCTCCCCTGTTACCCACTTTACACTATGAAGAACAATGGTCTAGAGTTCTGCCTGAGGAACAGCTCCCTCAGCCTTGAGACAAAAAACAGCAGATGATGACGGTGACAACTGTTAAACCCAAATGAACACCATTTGGTCACTACAAGAGAATACCTGGAGGTTCACAAATGGATGTCCATCCACACCCAAAGCTGGGCTCTGGCAAGGCAAGGCCCCTCGCTCTCCCCAGGTGCTGCAGCGCAGGGACCAGCCTGAAGCCTGTGC
The DNA here is from genome assembly GCA_013400495.1 of Nicator chloris. Taxonomy (NCBI): domain Eukaryota; kingdom Metazoa; phylum Chordata; class Aves; order Passeriformes; family Pycnonotidae; genus Nicator; species Nicator chloris. The sequence continues at coordinate 20,220 of WAAE01006675.1, read as the reverse complement.
CACCCTCACACACCGAACGCCAGGAGACACAAACCCCAGGCACATGCAAGTCATCGGGTATGCATCAGTCAGGATATCACTTTTATTAACTGGATTTTCCACTTCTGTCGCACACCGTGAATGTTTGTACAATGAAGAAGCCAAACATTGCCAGAAGCAATAAGATCAGTTGATATTTCTGTACCCTCTTAACACACATGGATTCTTTCTTGGTGAGAAATTTTTATACTTCTGTTCATTAATTCTGCTTATTTAGATTGCTACTCTTAAAATTCTGTGTCAAGATTGTCACATCTTAAATACAGATTAAGTTGCTAGAGGTACATTATTTTTTATATATTTTTATATACACACATACAGAAAAATACAAGACTGTTTCTCCACAATATTTACTTTATACACTACTGTAACTATATGCAACTCTTAAAAGACACGTTAAGGGGTACAAGAAACTCTTTACTTGCTCTAAATAGTTTGGTCCAATATTATCTTAATGTAGTGGTTATTCTCGCCCTTCCTTTTACGTGACGACATAACACGACGTACACCACATGCACAATCATTCACCTATCAACAGAGGGGGAGAGGACAGCACTCAGACTAACACATCTGTACACATCTGTACACCCAGAGGTCCAACCAGCCACACACAACTATAAGGCTATAATACAACTATGCAGCATAAATGGTCAACACTGCTGTTCTAAAGTGAGCACCATATATACAGTCATATATAAAAACATTGGAAACAAAATACACCTGGGGTTAGTTAAAAGGTGCCATTCCAAGGCTGTACATATCAGGAAAAAGTATTTACAATACTTGGAAAAACGCTGCAACAAATAAAGTTTATTGCCAATGCCCTTTATAAACTTGTCTCCTACATGGATGTTACGCTCACTGGCTGTGAACCACACATCTCGTTTCTGGCCCTTGGTAAGATCCCTGCCCAAAAATTTCAAGCAATTATGTTCTATGGCTTCACCCACACATCTATGCTTGTAGCTTTTAAATTAAACTGCAACTAGAGATTAAAACTTAAGGAAGCGGAACACTGCTCCTTTGCCTTTTTCCGGAAGCAGAACCCCCGGCTCAGCTCGCCAGGAAGGACAGCCCATGCACTTCAGACTGAAGTCTTGCAGGAATCACAAGAGCTGTGGTGAGCTGTGGCCGTCCTGCCCCAGCCTGGTGCTCTGCTCCCTCCACAGCAGACACAAAAGGCGCTGTATTGACCATTCTGAAAGTGTTACAAGATGCTCAACAGTGTCAAACTCCTCTGGGACATCCAGGGTCTGCCCAGGGCGCTGCTACATAGTACCCCCAGTTTCACTAGCATTGCTTAGAAGACCCAGTGCACAGCATGAAAAAATAAAACATTCTTGCCCTTCCCAAAACTAGGAATCTGCAGTATATTTTATTCTAGATAATAAAATTCCACAAAGTTAATTCATCTGGTCAAAAGTATCCTTTTGTACAGAAATACTCTAAATCAAGACCTTGCCGTGGCAACAGGAAACCTGACAGGAAGACTCAGAGCTGTGAAAGAAACACTTTCCTACAGGCTATTTTAAATGGACTTTATGAACAAGTGTATTACTGAGGGAAAATAAGTGGTGTACATGTGGGGAACAGCAGTAGTTTTAAGTCCTAAATAGAGTAATAATAACAAAACTGTAAATGACAATAATTTCAATATGAATCCAATTACCTAAAGGTTATCCATCCCTTATTGCCTTCTGGAATCTCAGGGAGAGGAGGAGAGAACAGCAGAGAGGGTTTAGAAGGTAAAAACCTAAAACACTAAGTGTCATGATATACTACCAACAAAAGTAATTCATACAAATACTTTATTTTCAGTTAGCATGTAAAAACTCAGAAGTAGACTTAATAATTTACCTTTGTTATATTAAAAAAGATTGTCTGCTTGTAATATTAACATATTTCTATGGGAGAAAGCTGCCTTACAAATCTACTTGCCTCTTTTTTTTTTTTTAAAGAAAACTGCCTCTAGCAAAACAAGATCTTTTCGGTTTGATTTTTGAGCCACAACTTCATCCATATCATAGCTTAAGACAAATAGGTGTGGGTTTAAAATCATATTTCAAGATCACTAATTTTCAGTGCATCTTTGCTTTGTACAAGCCTTGGAACATCTGAAAGCTCCCAGAAGAGTTTTCAGCATCAAAACATTATTGCTTTGGTTCTGTTTCAGACACATAGAAGTATGCCACATATCACGTATTTTAGTTTTCACAGAAGGTCAGAACAAGAATTAACATTTCATAAGCAAACAAAAGCTTCTCTCTAGTTTAAGTGCAGAACATGAAACTTGTAAGTGCTTCATTTACATTAGGATCCAGATCTTTATTTTAATTTAATCCAGATCTTTCATAGTAAAATTATAAATGTAAAAATTACACAATAAAATATTCTGTTGTGTTGGAAAAGAAAAACATACCTGCTAGCAGCATGCAAAGACCATGCATTGTCATACCATCAAGCAAACACAAAATTAAAGTATAATAAATAACTGCTCGAAGCCCACTTAAAAATCTTAAGACAACAAAAGGGGGTCCGTGACAAGGTGTTCACAGCTCTGACCAGGAAGAATGACACTGTCAAGCAGATCGAGCTGTTCAAGTCAGGTCACTGTCAAATGACGTGACAACAACTGGTTTGACTGGAGGTACACAGCAGCCCCTCCTTTGGGTTCCGCTGAATATTCACAGATATCTTTTCACAGAGAGGTAGTTGTAGCACATTGTTTTTCAAGTTCCTGTTCTTTAGCCTTTCCAATTCGTTTGTTGTGTCTGACATTTGGTCAGAAAAAAATTTTAGGCTACCCAACGATGAAGCCTGGTTTGCACTTCCGCTGGAGCTTATACACATTTTCCACGTTGATTTCTCCTGTACTTTTACACTGGAAAAGGACAGATTGTTTTGAGGATCAATAATGTATTTCGTGCTGCCATGAATCTGTGAACCTAGGCAAAGGCTCATTAGCTTCAGGCTTTCAACCAGTTCCCCTGCACTTCTGGATGACAGCTGCATCGAGTTTCCAGATCCAGCGCATCTCCGAGTGGAACCCGAGGTGGTGTTGGTGCTCCCACCAGAGCTACCGGAGGGACTTCCCCCACCTTTGTTGTTATCGCCTGGGCTCGTTTTGTCCACCCCTCCATTTCCATTGCTTGGTTTGCTTTGTCCACCACCATCTCCCTGGCTGCCAGGAGGCCCTTCGCTACTATCCCGTCTGTGCCAGGAGTAAGTAAACCCGCTGTCCTTGTCCAGACGCCTCCTACTTTCCGAGTCATCATCGCTGGTTTCGGAGCTGCTGCAGCTGGAGCCCCGTCCCTGGCTTTTCCTCCGGTGGTAGCGTTTGTGCACAGTGCTGGGCGAGGCGATGTTCATCTTTAACCTGCTGAGCTTTGGGGGCAAGTTCTCGTCCATGTCAAACTCATCATCTGACTCGCCCTCTTCGAAGATCTGGTTGAGGACTGGTGCACTCTTTCTCGAAGTAAGACGATTTGTAACCGAAGGCTTACGACGCAGAACAACTTGAGTAGAAAGAGAAATAGGTTTTTTATCTTCCTCATCCTCCTCTTCATCTTCTTCTACTCTGAACAAGCACTTCCGGCCACTTGTAGTGGGTTTTAAGCTCACTGATGGAACTGCTGAAAGTGCTGGCCCAGCCAGTTCAGGGATCTCTTCCTTCTTTGCCGAATCCCCAAGGGCCTTGCTCCGGTGCCCGTTGAGAACGTTCTCAGCCGTGCGAGCCGGTGAGGACTGAGGAACAGTGGCATGGGAGAGAGGGGTTGCTGTAAGGTCATCCTCCAGATCCTGAGGGACATCAATTTTTGTCGGCCACGACTGCCTGCATAAAAAATTAAACAGGAAGTTACATCATGGCAAGCATGTCAGAACTTAGAAGGAAGTGTAAGATCTGCACCAGAGAAGCACGAGTACTGACACACAAATTGGGCTCCTGAGTGGCATGTCTGTCAACAACAGTACTGAGTGACTGAGCACAAGGAAGTGTTCTCAGAGAATGTGCATTCCTTTAGAAATGCTGCTATTTGAAAGGGACACCATCTATACAAGAACACAGTTTAGAAACAATGTTGGTTACTGTCAAATCAAAATTTAAGATTTCACTGCTCTCAGAAAATTAATTAGGTAATTAAAAAACTTGAAATAATTGTGTCTCAAAAAAATAATCTGAGATGGGTACAGAACCACCAGTACCCAGAGGAAGATACAAGGCTACTCAAGCATAAGTAAGATAGTACTGCAAACTACTTTTAATCTGAATCTCCTGGGGTTTTATCCCCCATATTCTTAATATAAAAATTAGGTTAGAATTAACATGAGAGAGACTGAAAAGGTGAGTCAGACAAAACAGTCTCTCATTCTGACCAAGCTCTATTCTACAAAGTTACCTTTAATTTAAAACACACACAAACTGAGATCATACTTTTATTTGTCCTTAGCTGAGAATCTGGAATAATACAACTGCATGAATTGAGAATTCAAGCTGCTTAAGAATATGACACTTGACTAAACTGTAAATCCACGTTGAAAATGTATGACTCTGTAATAGCATTAGCTCAAATCAAAATGAAAGCAACATGAGTGTGCATCAGTTTCACAAGTAGGCAGCTGATGTCTTATCTCCAGGATCTTAAGCTACTCTCTAATGATTTGCATTTAACTTTAAATCTTAACATATATTGTAATTTTCCAATACTGCATACAGAATAAATTAAGAACAAAGACTGTCAGTCTTTACTCTATTTGAAAAGCCTAATCCAAAAAACCAACATCTACAGACCAACATGTTAACACTGAACAGTTCTTCGACTTCTTCACTCAGCATAAGCCTCACATTTCTTGTCTTCCATTTCAAAAAGTGTGCCAATCTCTTAACTTTACAAAACAAAAATACTCTGGCTGCTGCATGAAAAGTTGTAGTAGAGACCTCTGTTCACATATGAACAGCATATTACAAGACATTCCCAACCATATTTTGTGTGTGCCAAAGGAAAGGGCTGCATGGCTTAGAAGCACAGTTTAGAAGCGAGAGGAGGAAGACAGCAGAGAACATTTCACACCAAGTGTGACCCTAGGTATGTGCCTGACAGGCTGCACATGAAGACACAAGAATCACATCAGTTTCCTGCTCTCTGCCATGTCAGGAGGTCAAGCTGAAGGAAGAGGGAAGGCTCAGACACTTCTTTGCTGTAGTAGGACTGCACTTGAAGACTGCACAGAAAAGGACCCTGAAGTGTGAGAAGATACTGGTCTACACCAGGTTGTCTCCTGACAACTCTCCCCCCAGCTGTACAAACTTTGAGGAGGAGGCTGTACTAAAGCCAGCAATAAAGTCACCCATCCTTGCTGCAGACTTGGCTTTGAAGCACTTGTGTTGGTTTTGCTCAACCATCAGTGCCAGAAAGCTCCACCCTCTAACCCAGGACCCTCTAACAGTAGGGCTGGGTTGCCCACACACCAGCAAAGCCTGTGTGGTGCATTCCCTGTGTGCAGCCATGCAGGCTCCTGCCTCTCTCACTGCCTCCACCAGCCTCGCTCCAGTGGGGAGCTCTACCTGGAGGGAGGAAACACAACCAGCAGCTCCGAGCTGAGCTGCGCAGACCAGAAGTGGAGCCTGGGCTGTGGTCTTCCTTGGTTTGGCACTGGCACCCTCCCTAGGCCTTGGCTGTCTCCAGAAGTGCTGGGAAACACTGACCCAGTTTGCTGATGACTTGTGTTCTGCTGTGTTTTATAAACACAAACAATTGCCTGTAATTAACAAACATGACTTAAATACACTAGAAACATAACTACAAACATGAGAGAAAATGAAGATCTAAATCTTTCAGGAACTTGCCGTGCTAAAAAGAAACAGACTAGTTTGTCAGCAAAAATAGGAAGAGTTCTGTAGCTGTCACAATAAAGAGCAAATATAGTATCTTACAGTACTGTAGTTGCCAGGCAATAAACCTCCTCACTACAGTATGTTTATCTCTCATAGCAGCCCTTGTTTGCCTCCCTTCCCTTCTTCCTCTCCCTTTATTCCCAGTGGGCTTGAGGGGAGAGAGGGACAGATAGAAGCTCCAGGTTGTAAATAAGTTTTGTTTTGGTTTTTTTTTTTAATATTTTGAGGTCTGAAAAATCAAAGTAATGCACTACTGTGTTGTCTTTTCCATAAGGTCATTCTATAGAAACACTTGGAATTTAGAACCATCATGGAGGCAAAGAACAGCTACTGGGACCGTAAGAGCAAGGGTTCCCAAGTTTGTGCAGATGTCCTTGTTATGAAAATTCATAATCATAGGGCAGACTACAGCTACTCCAACTTTACAACTTCATATAAAAATTAAGATTCATTGAGCTTTTTATTCCAGTTTCTTATATAACTAGAGCTGCTCTTTACTGAAAGAGTGACACTGAGGAAAAAAACCCCAAACAATTCAAAAGCCAACTTTATAGTTTTACAATTTCCATTTGAAGGTGAACTCCAGGTTTTCCTCTAGAGTAATTTGTTTTATAAGTAATACTTAGTATTAGGCACATTTGATGGGATTTCTTTTTTTCAAAGAAGCTGTCATAAAAATGAGGAGATGATCCATCATGAGAGAACTGCTGAGTCAAAGTTACAGTATTGCCCTTGAAGAGAGGTGATCTCTCTAACCCCAAGCTCCAGACCATTTAGATTCTACAGGCAAGGCTTAGGTGCCTGCAACAGTAACTCTTCTGAAGAACATGCAACCACCTAAGATAAAATTCCCTCCATCAGTGACCACTGAGTGAATGATCATGAGGTGTACACAGGGCAGGGTGCAGTCCCTCCTGGGGATGACCAAGATATTGAAAACACTCAATTCATAATTCAGGGAGACAGAACAGTATTCAGAAGAGATGCCTCTAAAATCTCAAGCCTAAATCCAAGGTGACAACCAATGGACACTTCAAGCTATTTTCACAAGTGTATGTCCTTAATTTATAACACGTCCATTTTTTTTTTTTTTTTACATTTAACTTGAGGTAGTAGTACTTACTTTTATCAGTTAGGCTAAGAAAACTATGACTATGCACCAGAAGGACATCCCAGTATTTATTCCTATTAAATGATTTCACATACGGCATTGCATGAAAGTTGCACAGAGAAACTTTTGGAATGAGTAAGTTATTTTGTCTTTTCCTCTAAATCATACAGATAAACAACACTGAAGGTGTTGCTGGAGTTAGCAATGCTAAACATCAGCACAAACGTTTAGTATTCTTTTCTCATTAATAAATTATCTACTAATAATTGTTATTATTGCTAGTAATAGTTACCAATATTTTACTTAAACAGGCAACTTTAGAAGAGACTGGAGGTTACAGGATGAAAGTTAATGGAAAGGTCTTAGTACCTCCTCCATTTTCACTGGAACAGTTGTCAAGATGGGACAACGAATATTTTATCCAATACCAGCACATCCCTAGTGATAGTTTAACACTTAACTCAGGAGAGAAAACCCACAATGTTTAAGAAAAGCAACTGCTCAAAACTTGAATCCTCCAATATCAATGTGCAAGTGGAAACTGTACTATTTGCCTTTTGGGTTGGGTGTTTTGGTAGGTTGGTTTGGTTTTGGTTTTCTTTTTTTGGTTGGTAGGTTTTTCTAAAAGCATATTCTGCTGTAACTCAAAACGTGGGATGCTTTGGTAACTGTTTGCAGACCAAATGAACTGGCTGAACATACCAATACCAACTACATGCCAGAAGCCCAATTCCCCCCTTTTAGTTTTACTGTGTCACAAGCTGAAGCTTGTAATATCTCGGGGACCCTTAGTGTAAGGTTTTTTAAATTCATGTTTTTGTTAAACAAAAACAATCTACTGCAATATCTTTAAGTGACTGATTGAAATGATAAAGTCAACAATTTTTCTTAGCCAACACACAATGAAAAAGAACATAACCTACAGATCAAATTTAGAGTGGTTTCTCATTTATAACTAATTCCATATCAGCAGATTTATGGATTATGCAACTGATTTTTCTCCAGGGATATTACATAACAGTTTGTATGAGGAGCTGAAGGTCAATGAACAAGCCCTTTTCTAGGAAGTGTGAAAACTTGCCTCTTTAGGTACAGACTTCAAATTGCCTTGTCATTTCCTGAGAAGGGTAGGAATTGAAAATATGTGCAACTGATTTCTGAACAGTTTCTGAAGTGTCCGCAGCACTTTGAAAACATTTAAAATTTGCAGTAAGTACTGTTTTCAAGAAAGCAGTACTTGAGAAATTTAATATTCTCATTAAGACAAGTTTAAAAACAAACAAACCAACCAACCCAAACCCCTCCCAGCCATTTAGATTCCTAAATTCTCACCTGAACTGAGCTTTGATGTTGCTGGGGCTTGCAGATCTGGTCTGAATTTCCTTCTCTTGTTTTTCTCGCAGGATCCTTTCAGCTAGTAAGAAGTAAGTAGCAGTGATGTGATTGTATTTGTTAGTCTCCAATGCCCTGAGGGAAGTACAAAACATGAAATGACCCATCCATCAGTATTTCTAATAATTGGATATGCATCTTGCAGCTTGCTGTGCTTCCCACATGCATCTTCGCAGCTGCTGTGCTAGCAGGAAGAGTGCCTGAAAGCAGGACCTCCCATTTCTGATCTTTTGACAACCATGCCTTAATTTTATTAAAAATAAAGAGCCAGCAAGTCTAGCAATTTCAACTGTAGTTGGAAGGAGACATCCTTAGAATATCATCCAACAAAAGTAAGAAATTATTTTTTATTTTACATTCTTTAAATGATACTTGTTTTTTATTAATGTTCTGCAACAATGATGGGCTCTCCCACTGGCATATGCAACCACAAAGTACTAATATTTGGTTATGCAACAAATGGAAGAAAACTTTCATTATTTTAGGGCTGTCACATTGAGTTTATGGGAAAAATAAGTTCATAAGCCAGTAAGCATCACTCAGACATTGTAACAGAAAGGCTGCCCCTGTTATACAGCTAAAGTCTTAAGAATTGAGACTGCTGCTTTCCCTTCCCCATCAACAGTTTTTTACAGCTGAACACATAAAAAAAAAGGAAAAATATTTAAGACCTCTTTCAATTTGAGGAATATTTTAGAAATTTGGCAGTTTTAATCTATTAGAAGAATCTTTGTAGCTTTCTAGCAAGCTCCCTCAGTGACAGTGACTACTATGCATTACACAGATAAAGGGAATAATATTTGAAATTAACAAAGATTCAGGTACACTGGAAATGTGCTAAGGGAGAAATGCTACAATTTGTCACCTTCAAATATGCATGAGATATGAAGAGCAAGCATGGATACCAAAGCATTTAAGTTTACTCAAGATGGCTACTGCAGGAATCAAAACACTGTTCCAAAACGTTTTCTTGAAGTTTTTCCTAAGTTTGGGTACACTTAAGTACTTCTGATTCCACAGTATCCTATCACAGAGCAAGACTGTAACACTTGCTTTATTAACTGAATGGCCTGATATTTAAACACCCAAGTGCCCAGGTTCTCGTGATGTTTTCTTGCATCAAAAACAAGAGATGCACAAAACAAACTGCATCTAGAACGCTGCCAACTTACTCCACTATGGTATCTCGGTCTGCAATGTCCCCAAGAACCATGCGCTGGATTATACTGTTGTGCTCCTCCTCAGACAGATTTTTGTATGATACAAGAGGAATATTATATTTGGTTGCAGGAGATGGATCAACTCCTTGAAGCCATGCATGGTTTTCAATCTCTTCCAAAGATGCCCTTCGCTTCGGGTCTCTCTGCAACATCCGTGTAATTAGACTGTGAATAAAAAATAAATCTAAACAAAAATGCACACGTGTTTAAAAAAGCAGCTGTTGTAAGAGCAACACTAGGAAGACATTTTCTGTTGTCAAGTCACATAGATCTTCAGAAGTCTCACAGTAAACAATGTGATGGGAAACTTTAGTCTCAAAGACATTACAAATACTGCTAAACTGAAACAAACAATTTATTAAAGCTATAAATATCATAAACACTGCAATTTTCATTTACTGTACTTAGATAATTCATCTGATTTTTCTCATTTTTTTGATTTTAGTAGGTTTTATAGGGCAACTACAGGTCACAGGTGGCCTATCAGCTAGTTGGTAAAGTAGTAGAAATGTGATTTTTTTATTATTGCTGCTGTCAACAAGTATATGGAATGGCAATATAAACAGAAATATTTTATTTTGAAATAACCGTCAGACATTTGAGTCTTCAGTACCCTTGAAAAAACTGTGATTTTCTTCTACCCACATAAAAAAACCTAAACAGACCAATACATTCTCTGGGATGATGTAGTGACAAACCTACTAATGAGTTGCTACTGAGATTGTACAAATGCTGGAAAGAAAGTCCATGAATTCCCAAAGTAAACAGGGAAAGAAGACTTCATTAGCACAGCACATCCCTGTTCACTTACTACACCTGGAAAATTTTTGGGAGAGGTATTTTTGGCTTTGTTCAACAAATATGGATATATGGTTTTGGTGCCAAGGCTACAAAGAAACTGTATTGCTTCAACATGTTCTCCAGTTGTCATATAGTGCTTTTTCTTCCACTAACTACACTATACCATGCAACTTCTGACTGCAAGGCCACACACAAAGCACAAAGGTAATCACAATTTTTTAATGGGTTTTTGTTTATTTGTTTTCTGTGTGAGATGATGTACGAATTTAAATGTGGAGGTTAATCCAACCTTCTTAAAAAAATCCACAGTAAAAAAAAAAGTCACATTTATTTTTATTAGCTGTGGTCTCTGCCCTTACTGAGAGAAAAGGCGAGGCGAGGCATGGGAGCCTTGAGTTCCTTTGGTTTTGTTAATATTATGACAGAAAGAGAACAAACTCCATATTCAATTCAACTTTTTTTAAACTACACATGTAGTAAAACGGCACAAATGCAGCATATGTGCCTCCTGCTTGAAGCTTGTTTATGCATCTCAAACCCCAAATGCTTTCACTCACTCCAAGCAGGAAGTTTAAGCATTCCCAGAGTCCTTCTCCTAAGAAAACTAACCTATAGAGGACCTGGGTAACTGGCTGTATACTGTTCATGCTTCATATGGAAAAAGCAGATCTGGACATGTAAGCAAATCAATGTTAGCAAGTATATTAAGCAAAAGGCTGCAAAAAATAAGTTTCCTGGCCTCAGCACAGCATGCAGCATCTCAAGAGATTGATTCAATACAATTTACTGATCAGAGCTTCCTCTTAAACCTCTTCCTGTATTTTACTTTAAACCTCTTCCTGTGTGTGAAGCTCTTGAACCTCAGAGCAGTTTTTCCATGTTACTGGAGGGTGCTAAACACTAATGACAAGACAAGAACACCAGCTATGGTACAGAATTACAGAATCATTAAGGTTGGAAAAGACTACTGAGAACATCAAGTCCAACCACTAAAATAGCACCACCATACTCACCACTAAACCAGCTAAGTGCCACATCTACACTGGTTTTGAACCATCATCATCTCCAGGCATGGTGATTCTACCACTTCCCTGGGCAGCCTGTTCTAAGGCTTGAAAAGAAATTTTTCCTAAAACCCAGTCTTGCGGTAATTTCCTCATCCTATTGCTTGTTTCCTGGGAGAAGAGACTGACCCCACCTGGCTACAACCTCTTTTCATGTGGTTTTAGAGAGCAGTAAGATGTCCCCTAAGCCTCCTCCACGCTAAGCAACCCCAGCTCCCTCAACTGCTCGCCAGCTTCACTGCGCTTCTCTGGACATAATCCATCACTTGCATGTCTTTCTTGAGAGCCCAAAAACTGAACACAGGGCTCAGGATGTGCCCTCACCAGTGCTGAGCACAGGGGATCACTGTCCTGGTCCTGCTGGCCACACTGCTGCTGATGCAGGCCAGGATGCTGTTCACCGTGTTTTGCATTAGACTCCTGGACTGCACAGATGACAGGTAAAGAAAGGAATGGTCATCATGACCACAGCTGTAACAAACTTCATTCTCTGGCAAATAAAAGAATTCTAGATGCTGCTCTAGTTTTTTTTGACTGAACCAAATACATTTTTCAAGCATTTATAAAGGCATCTGGTTCTCTGTATTGAAATTAAAAGATACTCTACTGCGGATTCAAGAACCTAGACAAACATTTTAAAATAGTCTAAGTGATGCAACTGGGATATATATTTAAAGGCCTGAAGGTCATTAACCAATAGGGAAACATGGGAAATACTGGAACATATCAATAAAAAGACTCCAGTAAACACTGCAGAAAAACACATCAAAAGGAATCGTGACTCCTAAGTGGATATGGTATTTCCAGACCAAATATTTTTCTCCCCTGATAGCCTAGGATGTTAATTTGGAGTTGGAATTTCAGTAGGAGATGAACAAAAGTTCCTGTGTGACAGGTTTTGGTAACTTGTTGTTTGGACAGAAATTGATAAGCAGCAGTACCTTCCTAACTCTTGCGACAGAATAATCTCAACACCACCTGGTAATTTGTCGAGCCAAAGAGTTGGCCAAAGCCAACCAGTACTGAGTAACTTCTTCAATTCTTTAAAAAATGCACGACAACTGAGAGACATAAGGAGTATCAAGGAATATTCTACACATTGATAATACGGTATGGGGAACTCCCAAAAGCAATGAAAATCCACTTCTATGAATGTTTCCAAGTTGTTTAGGACTCTACTTACTCTTTACATTCTTTGGACACATGAGGTGGTACTGTGTATTTGCAGTCCATTATCATCGTCAGAGTTTCACTGTCATTTGCTTCTTGGAATGGTGGTTGTCCACAGACCAACATGAAGAGGATGACCCCCAAACTCCATATATCTGTAAATATAAAGAACGCATTTTAAAAAAGCAAGACATAATTACAGACATAATTACCATCCAACCCATGAAATATTCTTAAAATGCATACTGGGGTGATTATTGCAGTCTTCATTATGAGCATTACTTTTGGAAATTGCAATTCCACTGAAGTACAAAATACAGTAGTTCCATTGCTTGATAGCTTGTAGTTTTTGAAGGGGAAAAAAACCCAGAATTCATTACTTCAAGGATGCATAACAGTTTGAGATTCATTAACACTTTTGACAGCAGTGTTAGATAAAGCTGAAATAATCTGGTCACTTAGAAGGCAAGAATTTATTACCCTTTTGATAACAGGTATGCGCAGGTTATTCAAGAGATTTGAATGCAAAGCACATTCCTTTCTGAAGGACTCACACAAACTTCTCTTTTTTGTTTACATGTTACTCAATCACAGAATCACTAGGTTGGAAGAGACCTTCATGATCATTGAGTCCAACCCATGCCCTAATACCTCAACTAAACCATGGCACCAAGTGCCACATCCAGTCTTTTTTTAAACACATCCAGAGATAGTGACTCCACCACCTCCCCAGGCAGACCAGTACTTTATCACTCTTTCCATAAAAAACTTGTTCCTAACATCCAACTTAAATTTCCCTTGGCACAGCTTAAGACTCTGTCCTCTCATTCTGTCAGTTGCTGCCTGGAAAAAGAGGCCAACCCCTGCCTACTCCATGATGTAAGAAATTGCAAAGAAAGTCACTTACTTCATTAAGACTGATTTTGCTATGTTTTTTCTTCAGTGGTGTTGTGTTGCTTTAAAATTTGGCACTTCCAATAGTAATTAAATTAGTTTATGTAAAACCAGTTTCTTATACCGATGATACCACAAAGTGTGGACTAGTGGGTTTGGGTGCTGTTTGTTTTTTTTAATATCCAAACATAACAACTAACGATGATTTCTACTACACTCTGGGAGTCTTCTTGTTGCCTTCTAATTCCTGCTTGTGTAAAATAAACATTTAACAACTCTCTTGTTCCCCAGTGGAATGGCATAGCAAAAGATGAAAAAGAAGCACTTTGGGGCATGAAGCCCTGTAGTAGTTTCTATTTAGTGTAATAGTTAATATTGAGTTCAAATCTTTATTAAGAGCCTGCCTAAAGGAAAATATTTCATGAGTGTCACTGCATTGAATAAAGGAAGCATAAATATTAAGAAATGCATAATATTGCAGGAAAATAAATAACTTGCTCTAATATATGCTTAATAAAATCTCCATGATCTTAAACTTCAGCTACAACTCCACGCTCTGGGAATTTCAGCAGCAATTTTGGGTTTTAAACCCATAACATGTTACAGATCTGTACCCAGTAAAACCAAACAGCTGAGAAATGATCGGGCAGGCACCTCCCATGGCAAGAGGGGAGAGCAGCCGGCAATGATCTGGGACACCAGAGCACACCAGCTTTTTCCTGGAAGGACTTGCAAGGGGGATCCATATAAGCCACCTACTCAACTACATCTTACTTTCTGTGGCCCATTCAAAATACTCAACATGCATTTCATGCTGAAGGATGGCTACAATTTTATTTTAAAAAGTAAATCACACAGATTCATCTCTAGAACAATTACTCATTTTGCTAGGTATGACCTATTCTTCCTATGGTTTAGCTGACAGAGGAATAGAAACACTACATGGTAATTTTCTTTAGAAATTACTCTAATCTGTAGTAAATGTATTGCTATTAAATAGACAATTATTGGATTTCTGCTATGCTCACTAGAGCCTCAATCCTGTAGGTACTCAGCATTTTGGTGCTGGTACACCGTACCATGTATACCTGCAAATACAGCATGACCATCACCATGTTTACAGATTCGATAAGTGCTTTACTACTTTGATAGATTGATGGCAGAAAGGCGATGTTTAGGAATGCAGGACTTCAAAAACCCACACAAGACAGGGAGGCAGTTTCACCTAAAAGGTCCGCCTTTAATTTTGTAAGTTACTTCTTGTCTTCCTGCTTACTTTTTTTAGTTTCAAAACAGCCAAAAAGTTTTGGTGTATTATCTATCTGCCATCACAGAACAGATTACATGAAGTTTTTGCAAGCACAAAAGACAGGTAAACTTATGCATTTCTATGCTTTTGGCTATTAATATCCTTCCTAGATTTTTAGCTTTGCCTATGATCTATGTTGTGATTTGACCTATCCTAGTATTCTGTTCAATACTTCCCCACAACAGAATAGAATGCTTCATGTGTCCTTTTACCATGAAGTATTTTACCAGAGTTCACATAGTATTCATTATTACAGATTAATTACATTTGCCATAATAAAGCAATACATACTGGTTAAATTTAAGCCAAGAGAAAAATACTGGGGAGGGGAGCAATCTAATTAAACTGTGAGTTAAAAATAAGCATATAAAAAGTTTATACAGAAGGAAAAAGATGGAAGTGCACAAAATCAAGCTTAGAAACAGTAAGACAATTAGTAAGACAATTCTGAGAAAAGGACAGCAATCAAAGTAAGACAAGAATTAAAGTTCCATGAAACCGCCATATATAGGAAACTCTACCAGACGTTGAAGTTTCAACTGCACTGAGCAGATACTGAACGTATCTTTAACTATTTTCCATTACAAGGTAGCCTCCTAATTTATTTTCTATTTTACACACATGGCTTCTTCTCTGGGCTATACGTACACTTTGCTGTAGTTCAATTTGAAAGGATATGTGTAATAACAGGTACTGTTTTAGTTTTCCAGAAGTTATTTAGATAAACATGAATGTACATTTATTTCATAAAAATAAAAAACACTTTTTAGAAACAAAATCCAACTGATTCTCTAAATGCAAAGTAAACCCCAAACCACTACTGCTTGCCATTACGAAGTGTCCATTAGACATCAATCTTTATGTTTTGACAAATAAAACAGTAATTACTGATCAGCCAGCATATAACAGAGAATTTTGTGTCTCATTCTGTTCATTAGTTACTATATTTTGCACTCTCTACACATAGGTTTTTCCAGGTAAGAAGAGCTGCAAATAGTAAAATGAAATAATTTTAACACAGCTGTATGAAAATAGAATAAACACTCTGGTTAATAATGAAATATAAATCATGCACTTAACTGCTACTGTATTTCATTATATCATGAACACTGTTTAATGCACAAAATATACACTAAAAGGGCATAATGTGTAGCCATAAAAAGGTTTTTTAGAAACTAAAAATAGTGCATAAGACCATTTAACCTTGGCATATTATGTAGATATTCTTAGCCTCTCAGTGAAGAGCACTAGAGCAGCAGCAACTACACTTTACCTCACTCTTATATACTCCACCAAAGCTTCCTATTATACTTGTCTGACAAATGTGCGTTTTGTTACCCTGCCAGCATAGCAGATGTTTATTCTGATGTGACCAAGAAATAACAGTGGGCAGAAAGAATTACATGGCTTTTATTCTCAGCCTATTTTTACAGCTCTTGCTGTAAAAAGACCAACTTCATTGTACCTACAGCCAAGGTGACTAAAATGACTCAGATTGCAGCGTCATGGACAAAGCTGAGCAGCCTCAGCAAACCTTAAAAGTCTACTAATAACCAGGAAGCAAGAAAATAGTGTGCCTGAGAAAGTCTAATCCACATGTAAGACTGAAAAATCACTGGGAGGCTTAGTGCAGACCTTATTATGTCACAAGACAGATGTCATCTTAGCAACATCTTCACAAGCCCTGCAATATCGTATTATAGCAAGCCTCTCATTTCTGGAACCAGAGCCAAGCATTTGGATGTCTGCAGGTGTACTAAGAGAACAAACTCAAGAGTTCTGTCCTGCCCCTTTGCAAACTCTCCAAACAAGGGCTTGATTCCATGTCCCTTTTCTGTGCCACAGTTTAACCAGACCACATCAATTGTTTGCAACTCTTCAGCAACTAAAGCCAACCAACCAGATGACTGATGCAACACCACCTTTGATGAGGCTCTTGTTAACACAGCTGCCTATTTTTCAATCACATTCACAAAATATACTGCAAAACCACTTTGCTTTGTTCTCTAAATATACAATTTTTGTTCATCCATTTCATATAATAAATCACAGTTCATATTGGAGAATTCTTCTATTCCAGAATAGTGTCCTGTGGCTGAAAGATGCAGGATCTTTAAGTAGGGTTGTCTTGGAGAAGTTAGTAAAGGATAATCAGAGGTTACTTTATTATGATGTATATTTACCAAATTTTATTATTTCCCCAAGCAATACACAACGCCACACGAGTGTTCATTACCAGAGCTTTGTCCTGTCATAATCAGTGTCAGTGCCAGTTCTAGATTTGACACCCTTAACTGAAGAACACAAGGAAGAGAAGGGTTACAGAGACCACCTTTAAAATCAGATTGAAACAATAATTTATTTTTCACAATTTCTTTTCCTAATCTTAGTAACTAGCAATTAGCAGATGAAGGCTTTAGGGAAACTGCTTATTTCTGTCCTTCAAGCATCATCTAATTTGCTCTCTTTAGAAGACTGATGGAAAAACAGAAATTAGGCCCAAGATGCTGCATGCATTTAGCATTCTTAATCACCTGCAAAACTCAAAGTTACTACTATAGTAAAGGAAGGCACAGTTCTATTCCACAGTAGCAAAAATCAAAGTCTCTTTCAAAAGTCCCCTGAAGATCTCAAGATACGGTTTAGCTTTTAAATTGGTTAACTTCAAATTATCATTGCTATGACAAGAATAAAATAAGAATAAAAGCAGTAGTAACTAGCTGCAGTAGAGAGTATTTTTTTGTTGTTCTCTAAGCCATTCAATAATCAGGAAAGGACCATAAACTGTGACAACCAGGGATGTGTATATGCATCTTCCTTACATAATGTGAAGTCACTGCCATAGAAACCAAATGACAACATTAGCTGTCTGTGCTATGCCTGTCTTAAACAGGGTGGTCAAACATCTCTCATGTTCAAGTTTGCACACTGCACAAAGAATATCTATATTCATCTGCTTCACCATTTCATTAGTCACTTACTGCTTTCTGAAGTTTGTGATTTACTCCTAAAATAAGTACTTAGGATTTCAGTAAGTTACAACTTGAGTGATACGGGATGCTGCAAGCTTCATATTCCCTCAAATTCCTACTGTTCCTCAGAAGTCAGACATTTGTCACACTTGAAAGATGCTATATGAACTTGTGCTTTTAAGCAGTTAAAAATCCATACTCATTTTGAAATAGACACATTTGCATTTACACACAATGTAAATTGAGTCTACTTACTGAAGTTGTTTATTTCAGACCTTGATGGGAAAAGGGTTGGTTTTTTTTTCCTCCTAATTTAAATTTAGCACCACTCAACAGTTTCCAGTGTGCACTGCTCAGCTGATAAGATGTATGTTTCTACAGGAAGTCTCTTTCTTCCAAAGTGACTTGTAATGTCAAGTAAATTCTGCCAGGTTTTATAAATTTCTCTTCACATTATTTACCATAACAGCTGAACATTATAGTTATTTTCTACTAGGAGCCAGTGAAGCTAAAAGGAAACAAACTAACTTTTATGGAGATCACAGAAGTGTTTACATGTTTATCATGCCACTACAGGGGTAACAACAAACAGACTGTGGATAAATGAAGGGTGGAAATGGACCCCAATTTTCAGGATTATGGGCAGTTATTCTAACCACTGTGTTAAGGCACTGAAGAATGTTACCCCTACTGCTGGCTACCTCTTCAGAGCAGATTTCATGAAGAAAGCCCAATCCATAGAAACCTGCTGAATACAAGCCTTGGAAGAGACCAGCACTTCAATACCTAGTTCTTGTATGCAGAGCTAAATAGGAAAAAAATCTATGTAAAATCATCAGTATCTCTGGACTCCAGGCATGTTCAGGGCTAGGGAGCAAATGGAGACCTGTAGACTGCACTTTTGAACTCAAGACACAAAACCCCAGTCATGAACTAGTTCATTTGGATTGAAGGGTGGAACTGTGATGGGTTCAGGAGCAGGTACAGGCTGGCAGCACACCAGGATAAGGGGCAAGCATGCTTGTTAAAAGTTAGAATTCAAGATGCCATTCACAGAATAGGCTGAGGGAAACTGAATACTCAAACATATAGCTCAGCTTCACGTAACTGTCTGAAGAACCAAAACAGAATTTAAGAGTAAAAATTCATTTGACAGGTGAAACACTGCAAAAAATGAGACTTCTACTAAAAATAGTGATAAAACATTATATACAACAGTACAAAAGATAAAAGCTGGTATCATACCACAGAATCATCTGAATGGTGCTTGTTGATATATTTGTGCTTCCAAAAGCAAGAGAAGTATTTCCACTCCTGTGTAAAGCTAAAAATCTTTAAAAGTTGCATCCCTTGCATAAAAAATCAGTGGCAAGAAGGTAGAAAACAATTGTGTTAAAAGATTTCAGCATTTCTATATATCACAACTGTTTTTACACTGCCATGTGCAAAGACTACTGACAAATCTGGCATATGCTCAAACTGGGACAGTACAATTTCAAGTGTAAAAGTAAAGAACAAGGATTACTTTTTCATAGATACTAAATTTTTAGCTGATTTAACTATTCTTTCATTCTTTAATTTTTAATGAAAAAGGCTTTGAATAAACTTATATACTGACCTCTCTAGTTCTCAGAGATGCTACAATCTGTTAACTCTTTTCGTTTTTGTAAAATGGGATTTATTTTTCTCTTGCTGAAGGCTGAGGAAGAAAACATCCACAATCAAGGCTAACATTTTTTAAATTAACATGCAGAATGGGGTTTTTTCTTTGTTTTAAAGCACTGCAAATCCCATCAATATTATTATTAGTACACAAAGCAGGCAAGAAAATTAAGAGAAATCTTTTTCTTTCCCCATCCCTCCAAAAAAGAGCATAAATAGCAAATGGCATTTACCAAATTATTTCCCTAATTAGCTTATCTGTCTGGTGAAACAGTCTGTTCTAAGTTATTTCCCTTGACTAAGACACAATCATCAGTAACTAGGTCTTATCTTCAGAAGTGATTTCCTATTTTCATTCAGTCTGGCAACTAGTACTCGAACTCTGGAAGCCTCAACATAAGCAGGACATGGACCTGCTGCAGTGAGTCCAGAGAAAGCCATGAAGATTATCAGAGGGCTGGAGCACCTTTCCTGTGGAGACAGGCTGAGAGAGTTGGGGTAGTTTAGCCTGGAAAACAGGTTTAAGGGAGACAAGAGACCTGGACAAGGACTTTTCACATGGTCATGGAGTGACAGGAGAAAGGCTGATGGCTTTAAACTGAGGAAGAGCAAGTTTACATTGGATGTTAGGAAGAAATTCTTCACTGTCAAGGTGGTGAGGCACAGGTCATCCAGAGAAGTTACAGATGCCCC